>JAPMOB010224881.1:0-14244 GCA_029875015.1 Lepomis gibbosus | reverse complement strand
TGGGGGAGCCGGGGATTGAACCGCCGACCTTCCGATTAACGGCCAACCCGCTCTACCTCCTGAGCCACAGCCGCCCCGATATATAACTTTTGAATTCTTTCTTTTAACTTGTTAACCTGAATTGTAAATTTGTTTCCCCTCCACGGTTTTCACACATTTCCCAGTAAGCTAAGGGAAAAGGCTAATTCATGCTGATGCCAAGTAGAATGCGGGTAATGAGTATGGACTGAGTGCGCAGAACAGAACATTTCTTTTCTGTGTTGCAACCAGATCTTCACTTATGTCTTCAAAGACGGGGTTTCCCCCTCTTTACAGTCATATAAAATGTAATATGTCTGAATTAGTCAGGATATTGCAGGTTTGAAATGAATGCAAGTGTTGTCTTGCTTCCAGATGGAATGATGTAACCAGACGATTCATATCTTTGCCACAGATTAGTGCACAAGCTCTGATGGCATCTTGCGTTGCTGCTCGACTCCTCTGCCCTGCACTTATAATGTTGAATTACACAAAATTGCAGTGTTGTGCTGCAGTTGGCTTTTGTTAAAGCAATGGTGTTATGCAGGGATTACAGGTTTGTGAATATAGTACTCTGTCTAGATTGAATCTGATCCAGATCAGATACAGTATGTTTATTTGACATGTAGAGGCAAAGCCATGTGCCTTCCAGTTCAGCCTTACCCAGCCCTGAATTCAGTATCTGTAAATGTCTGCGGTAAAATAGTGTCTGCATTGTGTAAAGCACTTTGCCACCTGTGTAATGCGCATAGAACATCAACACGTGTTACTAAACTTGCGTTATTTATTCGTCAACATATATATGAAGTTGTTTAGAAGTGTAACACTGGCAGATTTCCTAAGTACTTTCCATGTTCTGCCAAACACTAAAAACTTGTGCCAAATACAAAAAAAGTATTAGTGTGTTTGGTGGTGTGTGTGTTTTGACCTACCCTGTCAATCCTTTGTCATACATTTAGTCCCCAGAGCATTCTGGATGGCTGTCAGACAGAGCCAGACACCAGGTGGGAAAAGGATTCTGCTGCAGGGATGGAAACCAATCTCCAATCAGGCCAATCAGTGCCAGAACGTTGATAGATTGATGGGAGCTGTCATGGATTTGATGAGCTCCTGGCCATTCTGTCATGCCATTGTTATTTATATAGTATGGCGATCATCTGATTGCAATTTTGCACTACTATACTTTGTTGGGGCAATTTGTAAGAACTGACTGCTTATTTATCTTGCATAGCCAACATCAGCTGGTATGTAGAACTGATGGGTCCAATTGTGTTTCTGGACTGGGTTAAATGTGTTTCAGGTGGAGAGAGGGCAGGGGAGAGGAGAGCCAACAGGGCTGTGGCGTGAATCATTTTCTCATTACAGGGCTATTCCCTATGGTCTGGGGTCTGGCATGTGGTCCTGCCTTTCCTCCTGCACCAGACTGACATCAGCAGCCGGCAGCAGGCTGGGTCACAGCACATACGGATGGGTTCAGAACCAGCTTTTCTCTGGACACATACACATTAGTTTCAGTACAGGAATGTTGAGTTTAGAGCCAGCAACTGAGCAGCATGTGTTTGTTAACCCCTGACCTCCGCTCTTGGTGCTGCCAAACACCGTCATAGACGTGACATGACGCCTGTCATAATATCTCACGGCATATTGTCAATGGAGGACAAATTACTTTACACGGTGTCATACTGGTCCCCCTCCTCAAGTGGTGAAAGGTGTCTTGGCTTGAAATACATTCAACCTAAAATTATATTTGCTAGGTAACTGCCCTGGCCCAAGATTTTGTGACATACAAGTACCATAAGCCCACTTTGTCTTCCTCTCTAAATGTCTACAGATGTACTCAAATTTGTTACCGCTGACAATGTTGTTGCTATGTCTTCAGACCCCGCCGCCCCTCCCAGCCCAAGCAGTCTGCGTGTCACCAACGTGACTCTGGGAGACGAAGGCCTGGTGACAGCTCGTCTCAACTGGACCCTGCCAGAGGAGCCCGATATCCCCATACATCACTACAAAGTGTTCTGGAGCTGGACGGTGCCCACCAGGTCGATGGTGCCATCCAAGAAGAAAAGGAGAAAGACCACCAACGGGGTAATCTTCTCACCCTGTCTTAGTGATGTGTTCTTTCTCTTCCTTTACTTTTTCCTCCCTCTAAGACTATGGGGTCCCATCCAGGATTATCTCAGCATTTTCTTCTCTGGCCTCCACACAGCATTGTTAATATCCATGTAGGCTTGCAGTGGAAAAGACGATAAACATAGAATAGGAGTTGCATTTATTTATATATACTTGCCAGGCTATCAATCACACACAGATTGATACAATGTGTTCTTCATTGTTTTAATTCCTTCAACTGATGAAAGAACCCTTAGACACACTGTTAAGCGTTGAAAGAAAACACATTAAATGTGATAAATAACTCTATTTATAGTTATAAATCATCAATCAATGATTCCAAGGTCTTGTGTTTCTTAAATAACTCAATTTGTATAATTCACTTTTTTGCTGTTGGTGTTATGGGGCTTTGGTTTTCTCCCACATAGTTTTTTTATTGTGTAATTCAGCTTTTTCTGAAGTGGGTTTATTTATTTAATATGTCTAATTTTTAACATAGATATCAATGGCTTCAAAGTCAAGTGGTTATGTAAATATACTCACAATTCCTATCCAATTATCTTTTGCAATACATACACACATAAAGAAGCCTCTTGCATAAGAGGTGCAACGTCGGTACCATCAACCAAGTCCATTTGTCCTTGATTTTTAACCTTCCTTGGACAGATATGACCTAGATGATATGACTTTAGACATGAAGTGTGTTTAAACTCAGGGGAGACTCAGTAAAACAGGACAGAACAGCTAAAGGCATCCAAGAAACATGGTCTAATGATGACATAAATATCATGTGTAAAAGAAAATACCATTGGTTCTTACTGTTTATGCCTTGGAACAGCTTAGTTGGCATACTCGAACATTCTCCACTATTTGGTCCAGCCAGAAGGAAGAGTATTCATGATCCTTTGTCTGTGCTCTCACAAAGACAAAGCCCCCCACTTGCGAGCACAAAGAAGGATAAATAGAATTTGGTTATAAAAGCTTAAACAAACAGGCAAGCTAAGAGCTTACAAAGTTAGACTTGCTGGCATGGACATCTCAAAAAGCCACAGAATAATATTTTGATAGTATTAGAGATTTGGTTTTTTGCTCCTACATAAAAATTACACAATTACATACAAGCTTTTGGACTGCCACAGATTGAAGCAATGGGTTCATAAGCACATATAAATTTAATTGAACTTGTAGAAAAATCATATGACTTGATCAGTGAACGTCCTCATAAACTACATACTTTTATACACATAACTGAATTAGTTTTCAACTTAAAAGTTTTGTGAGCCATTTGCACAATATATCTAGTAACGTGTGTCCTGATAGCACATACCTGTGGCTCAGTAGCTGTGGAGCATTTCATTAGAGACAGATTGTCTAGACAGTCCACACACACCTCTATAGAGTCTTCTCCTGAATTAGTTTATGAAATGCATAGCAGATGTGGCACGGAGGAGATTGAGGTGGGAGACACCAGACACCTATTGACACATGTACTACTGGTTTCCACTTTGGCACCTCGGGGCTTTGAAAGCTGCCTGCTGGTAGAGGAATGTCAAAACACGCACAGTCAATAACAAGAACTCATCAAGCTCACGCTGATGGTGGAATGCTGCAAGTCAAACACAGTGAGGAAGCCCTGGGAGGCTCTGATAACATGGCTCCCTCACATGGCCCTGAAGGCTATCTCCTCGCCATGATACCTTCTCCAGCTCCACATGTGTTTTTAATAAGCAGGGCTTTCCCACAGGCCCGGGTTGGCCCAGGCTGAGCTCAGCTGGAACTATGACTGGGACAATGACAGGGCTTTGAAACGAGTCCCAAGTCGAGTGCGGTAACATACAAAATGCCAACATTCAAGTGTTGTCTGTTGTCACAGGCTCAGAGCTGGGTGGATCTGGAGGGACTGCAACAAAACAGCAGTTACACTGTGGAGCTGCAGGCCGTCACATACTGGGGACAGGTGCGTCTGAAGAGCTCCAAGACGTCTTTACACTTCAGCACTGCCCAGAATAATGAGTCAGGTAAACATCGGTGCTAATTTACTGTTGGTCATTCAGCAGTCAGACTTGTAATGTTTTTTTTGCCACTAGCAATGGCAGTGTTCATTGTTCAGTCCATTATTGGAGTCCAGACTGAAATGTCTCAACAACAATTGTCATGAACTTTTGTGCAGACATTCATGGACCCCAGAAGATGAACTCTATTGACTTTGGTGATCCACTGGCTTATCATCTAGCACCACCAGCATGTCCATGTTTTCATCCATCATCCATCTACTTTTACATATACATATACATATATACAAAAAGTCACATGCAGGGTCATGCACTACCTGCCTGAATGAAAACTTGGATGGAGTGTTTTTTTTGATTGCATATCCATATGGCAGTGGCTAAAACAACCTGGCAAAATCCAATTTGTCTTTTTGTTTGTTTGTTTTCCTTGAGAGTTGAATTTTTCTAAATTGCTGAGAGCCTTCAGGCAAACAATCACGAGAACTGCAAAAAGCAGGGTACGCTGACAGCACATCTGCATTCATTCGGAGCTCTTGTGTTTTTAGGAAAACGAACACAAGCCTCGGTTCTATGAGTGCGTACTTTTTAAGCATGTGTGCCTCTGGAGGGAATTGAACCTCTAACCTTGGCAGTGTTAGCACTGTGTGTACCAATCGTGTTACACCACATCCATGCATAAAGAACGTGTTGTAACTGCTGTCATCTTACAAAGAAATAATTGTGTGTTTCTGTTACCATGCTGGAGAGTTTGCCACAACACACTGACTGTTTTAGCTACAGGAGCAAACATTTCTCCTTTCTCTTCCCAGTAAAATCAGTACTCAAGTCAAAGAAGGAGGAGATATCCCCTCTTGGTTCGACCATGGCCAAACGCCCCTCTGGCCCTCTAGAGGTCGGCACACCCTTCTACCAGGATGGCCAGCTGCAGGTCCGTGTCTACTGGAAGAACCGGGGAGGTATGCACTCTACTCTATTGATTTATAGCTTGGTTAGAATTTAATTAGCACCCCATTATGCCCATCAATCACAATGACTCATGTACACCATAAGAAAGTGTTATGACTGTGTTATGAGTTACTCAAACAAGGGAAGATAATTTTTTATAAATGTGGTATCAGATGGTGTAAATAAAACAAATAAAACAATATGTCTTCGCAAATTGGTATAAACCTTCACATGGACTGGTAGAGCGGAGCCACTGTTTAGTAAAGAACAATAAACACGCAGAGCTCAGCCGTGCGATGGGATTTATTGACAGCTGCATTTAATAGATCCTCGCACTAGCATTGAAGCGGCCCATTTTGTTTTACAAGACCTGATGTCATAGAGAAGAGAAACAGCTATGGGTTGCAGCACTGCAAGGGGTTAAAGCCTATAGGAATGCCTGTCCCTGCAGAGTCCATTCCCCATCCCTTCTGTTAATACTAGAGTGGAAATATGGAAACCTTGAAAGCCATGCTCTCAGGGTAACCTGTCAAGTCCCATTCACTGGTCTATGTTATGTTACTAATATATGTCATCGCCTAAGCCAAACTCCACATCTTTGAGTCAAGAATGCAAACCCTGGCTGAAGGAGAGGCCTGGTGAGACACCAACTGCTGAATCAGAGTGAGAGAGAGAGAGAGAAGGGGAATATAGAGTTGGCCCAGAGCTGTTAGCGAGGTTGGCCTGGACTCAGAGAGCTGAGTGATGCTGACGGGGATCAAGCATGGCTGGGGAATCACAGTGTAGCAGAGCAGAGTTAATCCTGGTCCAGCTTCCTTTTCTGTCTCTTGTTTGCCTTGCTGGTCTGCAGTGTGTGTGCCACTGCCACTCATTAGTCTGAGGGATGACCCTGGCTTTGACTCTGACAACCTGGGTTCCACTACTGTAAACATACAGACATACAGATGGCCTGGAGAGTTGGAGTCTCTGGACATCTGGTTTGTGTGACAGTGGAAAGGGACAGGTTAACTGAACCGTGGTTTAATTCCCACTCATTGTCTGTGTGATCCAAAGCAGCCTGGCCTCTGGGTTGTGTCCAGGAGACGATAGAGAACCTTACTATACACCAGCTCAGATAATATATCCCCATTTGCACACCCAGACAATAGACAGCAGTCCGGCAGTGGCGGCACATCTGAGGCTTGCTTCCAGTCATGATTTATCGAACACTGCTGAGGTTCTGTTCTCCACCTGATTTCCATGTCCCATTTCTTGTTTTACATACCACTTCCCCTCTCCATCAGACCCAGCTAAGCATATCTTGTTTATTTTTTCCCGATTTCCCGGTTCCATGTAATTCCTCTCTTCTGCTTCCAAAGACCTCGGGGGCTCCAAGTGCCAGATCTGTGTCTAAGCCTTCAAAGGACCACTTTTATCTCCCCACCACAACCCAGGCCCCCGCCGAGGGGCAAACATAGCATAACTCAATTATTAATTGGAGAAGCATTTCACATATCCAAGCGACACCATTGAATGAATAATAAATATAAGATGAGGGCAGATAAACACTGCTGATGAGCTCAGTAGGAGCTACTGTACATTAATGAAGCGAATGTTGCTGCTGGAGTCCGCAGCTGAGAGTGCTGGTGTTTCCCAGCGTAACCAAGGCTGCTACTCCACTGATGAGAATGCAGATCCTTAAAGTTGAAGCAGAAAAGTTTGGGTTGGAAATTGAGCACAACAGTGAACAAACAGAAAGGTCTAGGAAGCGTGAAAATCACAATAATAAACAAATGCAAAGATAAAGAAGGAAGTGCTTTCAAGTTTATTTTTATTTTCAGAGACATAAGTTATCGTGATCATCAATAACTGTGAAACTGTGATATCAGATTTTAGATAGCAGGTGTTGTAATTTGTTAGATCAACAGTTAATCATTCCAGCCTGTCAGATGGTCTTTTGATATCTGATTGATGTTCTGTGGGTGCAGTGGTGTAACAAAACTACATCTACTGAAGTACTGGACTAAGGCTCAGTTTTCAGATACAGTATCTAAGGTTACTTTATACTAGGGATGTCCAGATCCGATCACGAGACCGGAAATCGGGCCCGATCACGTTGTTTCAGACTCGATCGGAATCGGACGTTACCTCCCGATCAGAATTCGGATATAAATTTATATATATTCTCATTTTTATTTACTGTTGCACTAAAGTCCAAAGTGAAGAATTTATGTTATTTATTACTTGATTGTTCAAGCCACCTCACAGAAGTGCTCTGTTTGTTAACAGAGTTGTTGAATGTTATAATAAGGTGAATTAAATAACAAATAAGGAACATCCTGGATCTGTTTTTTAAGTATTATAGAAGTATCGGATCAGGACTCGGTATCAGTAGATACTCAAAATCAAAAAAACATTATCGGGACATCCCTACTTTATACTATACCACACTACATTGCAGAGATTGAGAGGCAAATGTGTTATTCTTCTTACTTGTCTACATTTATTTGACCATTTTATTCATTTGATGCTTTTATCTGACGCATGCACATACGTTGAGAGCAGTTTGGAGTTCAGTGTCTTACAAAAGGACACTTTAACAGGTGGAGGAGAAGCTCAGGGATTTAACCACCAACATTGCAATTGCTGACTCACTGTTTCAAATGAGATACAACCACGTGTTACTAGTAACTTTGTGGATTAAGATTTTGCACACAACACCTATGATGTTCATATAAATACAGTTATTATTCTTTGCTAATTCATAATTTACTATTAGTTAGTTTCATCTAGCCAATTTTATATTAAGTATGTAAAAAGTTTTATAAAATCTCGTGTTCTCATCCTCCCTTTGCTTCAGACCCCACCATAAGTCGCTACCATGTCCAGTGGATGCCTGAGTACTGCAGCCACAACGAGACCCGAGGACCAGAGAAATCAGTCACGCAGGTCAGTACCCAGCAACCGTTTCGCACACCTTCTAACTGACGGCCCAATGACAGACACAGTGCAGCAGTGCACAGAGCTATGGCTTGAGCAGCAGCTTTGTGCTATGCAAAGCATGTGCCTAACCTTTTGTCTGATGCTTAGAAAGGACAGCTCTGCTAAAGAAAACAACTCCACCGACTGAGCCCGCAGCCCTGTTGCATTGGATTTGCACTGGGCAAATCACGGCTGTTGTTTTGAATATTATGAGTCAGTCGTGTGGTCAGGCATGTGGTGTGTTGGGCAATAAAACGCATTTACTTAAACAATGTTTCCCGGAATGGGGGATCATTCACCTCCAACTGCCCCAGTCACGCTTTTGCTTGCCGCATTCTTTTAGGGCGCAGAAGGGTCTGTGTAGGGGTTTGGTAGAGCTGGGTGTGGGGGGTTAACTTTTGGGGCTCAGGCTGATACAGGATGGCAGAGTCCTGACAATAAACGCATTCTTTTGGGAACAGTACTCTGGTTGCTAGGAAGTGTACATTCATTTTCTATAGATCACTGGGAAGGTTTCCAGGCTTGCGCTTTTATGTGAGCACAGCGCCTCATTCACTTTTAATCAAAGCCGTTTCATATCAGAGAGAATATACGCACACCCTCTCTCAAGGGACTGCCTGTAAATGTAGAATGTCTTTATCACAAATGCAAGCTCTAAAGCCGCTAGTCAGCTGTATTTTTGTTTTGTTGATGAGAAAGGCATTTTTTGTTAAGATCAATACATGATTAAAGTTAGAAATGAGTGTAAAGTGTAAGACTGCTGCACAGAATTCATTAACATGGATTTTTCAGACTATTCTCTTTTCAAATTAGACATAAATTCACTTCAGTTGCTTAATTAAGTCCTTGTTTTGTTCCTGCTACATGTGGAAGTTATAAAAAAACTCATTTATATTGTAAGTTGAATAGTACAATGGTGGTCTAACCCCTACCATGTGAGTGTTCAAAGTGGTCCTGTAATGTGGGGCATGTTCCTGAGGCCTGAGTGGGAATGTGATCTGCCCTGGTGCTGTGTATTTAATTATCTCTGAAGCTCCAAGGGACCTGACCTGGGTGACATGTCAAAGTCATCAGGGCTGAATAATGTGTTTCTTGGCACAGGAGAACTACATCAACCTCCCGGGCCTGCTGTTCTCCTGCAAGTACAAAGTCACCGTTCACATGCTGAAGTCCAAGAGACGCTCCAAGGACGAGAGCACCACCTTCCTCACCCCATCCTGTGCTACCATCCGGAGCAAGACTCACAAACACATCCCCTGCCCAGGGGAGGGAGGTGAGTAGTCAGCAGTTTGACACGTAAAGGGCATTTTAAAAATCAATCTATATTAACGCAGACACAGAAATCAGACAGTGTTAGCAGCATATTATGATCATGATGAGGGATAAAATCTATGCACTTTTCTGGAAATACATCTGTATTAGTTACAGCTATGGTATGGTAAATATGGAGCTACTGCCAGCAGCCGGTTAGCTTAGCTTAGCACAAAGACTGGAAACAGCTAGCTTGGGTCTGTCCAAAGGTTACAAAATCCACCTGTGCAGCTCCAAAGCTCACTAATTTACATGTTATATCATGCTGTTGTCACTGTGAGGTTGCCAGGCAATAAGCGGAAACTCCCGGAAGTCATTGCTCCCAGCTTAGATATAGTCCATCATTTTTAGGATTTGTACAAATTAACTAAACAAGAATGTAAGAAGTGTTATTTGTGAGATTTGAGCATGGTTGGTGGATTTTGTTTCCTTTGGACAGAGCCAGGCTATCTGTTTCCTCCTTTTTCTGTGAAGCTAAGCTAAGCCTGCTTTAGCTAAATAGTAAGCAGACCTCATGTGAGTGACCTCAATCTTGTTATCTAACTTTAGTCAAGTAAGCAATTAAGTGTATGTTCCTTTAATATCAACGGCCTGACTGAGAACACCTGTCTCCTTCCAGCTCCAGGGCTTCCAAAGGTGTTAGCTAAGCCAGAGAACCTCACGGCCTCTTTTTCCATCGTTGAGGGAAACATCACCGGCAACTTCCTGTGGCATGTATCCAGGGTGGCTCCTCATCAGCGAATCACAGGCTTCCAGGTCACCTGGGCTGAGATCTCCACTGAAAGCCGGCAAAACAGCCTGCCCAACAGCATCATCTCCCAGTCCCAGATCCTGCCTCCAGTAAGCCTATTTTTGTTAAAATGTTTTTCTATTACAACTCCTGTAATAGCCATAGAGTAAAGACTGTCAAATGCTTCAGATTGAATATGTTTCCATGTACCACAGGGACCGTTCTCTGTCATATATAGTCATTAAATTGTCAGTTGCAGTGGGGAAGAATGTTCCATCATTTCAATTCACGGCATCTGTCCGAGGTGAGGGTGATTTGAGGATAACACTGTTTTGGCCTCTTTGCATGAATGTTGTGATAAGCGGTTGTGTGCAGACAGACACAGGGATAGATCTGAGGAAGTGTTGTGTCCTGCTGGAAGTTCTCCTCCTCTACCTTTTCATCTGCCTTCACGTCTTCCTCTTTCATCCTCCAGAGAGCTCTGAAAAAGCCGCTCTTTGACATAATCTGCTCCATCAACAACACGTTCTGCCTATCTGCACCTCCCAGCCTCTGGAACTCGTCTATAAATAAAACCACCCACTGCACACTTATCAAGCTGCCAGCAAAAAACAAGAGACAGCAAGCCTTATGAAAACAAAGTCTTTGTTTTTGTCTGTGGCTTGTGCAAAGACAGCCACCAAGCTGATACTTCCTGGTTTTACAGCCTATTCAAAAAGTCAAAGGCAATGTTCTGTTGTATTTCAACTGATTGCATGTCTTCTGCTGCTCTCTTCCCTCAGGACCATAACTTGCTTGTAGTGTCCAACCTGCGGGCATCCACCTACTACAGACTGGAAGTGCAGGTCATTACAACTGCAGGAGAAGGTCCTGCTACTGTCAAGACCTTCCAGACCCCGAACATATTACCAGTCATTCAACACCGTAAGTACTAAGTCGCTGTCAGCTGTTGCTATGCAATGACAGCCAGAGGAGCGTGTACCTTTTTTTATTAGCTTATTTTAAGTGATTATCTGCTGGATTTGTTTGATATGTGTTAGTATAGTTGGTGTTGCATCATGTCCACTGATGTGATTTTTTTTTTTTGACTAAATTTAAAGTTTTGTTCGGTGGCTGTTACTGATCAGTGCTGACAGCATACTGCATAGGTTTCATTTATCCTTAAAGCAATAGTGTGACATTTTAGTTAATTTGTTTATTTGTTTTCTTGTGAGAGTTAGAAGATCGATACCACTCTCACGTCTGTGCAATAAATATTAGCTCTAGCCAGCATCTGGTTAGTTCAGCATAAAGACTAGAAACAGAGGGAAACAGCTTGCATGACTCTGTCGAACAGTAACAAAATCTACATTCCTGCATCCTTAAAGTTCACTGACTAAAATGTTGTTTAGAGCCAAGAAATAGTGCAGCATTTAACTCCCCACAAAACCGTGGATTGCCATTTTTACACTTCAGTTTTAAACAAACAAGATAGAACATGTTGATTTGTGATCTGATTCACCAGAAAGTTACAATTCATACAAGGATGATCAATATATATTTTAATATCAACAGAGAGAATTACTGAAGTCCCCCTCAGCTCTACAGAGTGTGTTGGCGTCTTTCAGTTCACTGTTTTGGTTTTTGGGCCCTCTCTCACTGCTCTCATTAGCATTGTTAAGGTGCAGCAGGCAGCTGCTGGTTGGGAGCAAAACAGAGCCAAAATGAGAGTGGATATTGACCATACATTCATGAAATTACTAAAACCACTCACAAGTTTGTAGGAGATCATATTTTGTTTCTGCTTGTTTCCGCTGCCCCCAAGTTGCCAAAATCAGCAGTTTAAAGACAAAAAGATGCTGCAAAGACAGCAAAAGGATGGATGGAAAAAGAAGGAGGATCTAAAAAGTATTAATGGTCTAGATAATAGGTTAAACACAGTTATGTATCAGCAACAAAGGGTAACAAAACAAGCATATTTTTACTGTGTGAAAAAACAGTAGTTCATTACTACCCTAAGCCCTGAATCTCTGAAGTGATATGTGACAGCTCTCTGATAATAATGTGTGTCTTCTAGGACCCAGACTCCGGCAGCACCACTCTCACCACCAGAAGCCAACAGTAGAGAGACACTGAGCTGCAAGTCGAGGCAAACCCAATAGGGAGAAGTACCTGTGCTCTCTGCTCCTGTCTGTCAGGGAAGGAATGTGTGGAACCAAACAGAACCACAGCACACCAGACCATGAACTGACCCCCCTGCTCGTGAAATATGGGTCCATCTTCTCCAGGTTCCACAACACTTCAGCTATTCCTTCTTAACCCCTCTCTCTTGACTGATACATGTCACCAGACGGGTTGGTCTGTACAGCGATATTTATACAGCACGGTCTCATATTCAGGAGGTTTTGAAATTCTAGGTATAAGTAAGTAAGTTAAATTGTTGTCAACCAGCTGCTATTGTACGCAGCAAACAGGATAAAAACTAAATTTCAATTGAGTTTATTAATGACAAGCAATTCATTCATGGTTTAGAGAGAAAAAATATTTGGCAACTTGATTGAAGATGGTTGAACATGGATTGTGGTGCCAGAACTGTAAAACAATTCATGAAGAATGAAAAGTAGAAATTCATCTATTTATTTTGTTACCCATTAAAGAGGCGCTTAGGCAGTCAGTACTGATGGATAATGTAACTAAAGTCAATGTTGTTTAACCCAGAATATTTCACATAGTATGTTGCATGTAGTACATTTGATTTTTGAATTGTAAATTAATTACTTGCTTCAAATTGAAAGCTTGTAATGGTTTTGCATGACAACCGTTAGCATTCTGTTGGCATGAAATAATGTCTGTGTTACCTCTTTTCAGTATGTTAGCAATATTTCATTAACAGATTAACAAAGAATTATATTGGGAGTAATATGTAATGTTTATTAATGAAATTATAACTTGTGTGGAATTGATGAATTGTACATGTTCTTGGCTGTAGAAATATTTGTCGTGGAACAGTCAGTGAATGTCTATATTTATTTATATGTGTATTACAAAGTTTGGTTTGGATGTGTGTGAATGTGTTTGTTTTGCGTGTTCTAGTCTCAAGTTTTTGAACCGGCAAAAAAAATCTTGTAAAGACATTTTGTAAAAATGGAATTGTAAATACAGTCTTATGTTACATGTTATTTTTCCATGGTAGAAACTGTACAAAATGCTAAGTAATAAAATAATCCTCAACCCGTTCCCTTTGCTGTTTGTTTAATCAAAGCGGCTGTGAGAGGTAAATAGACATGCTTCTCTTCCCAGTTTTCAACTATTTGGCAGTTAATGTTGCTTATTTTGGCTGTAAAACTTGTCATGGCAGACTCTGTGTACAGCATATTCACTAATCGGTCCAGGAGCCTGAGACATGCATTATGCACGTCCAAATAAACAGGTCATCTAGCTTAACAGCCCAAGCAAATTTACCATTGCTGAGGTCGGGCACCCCTCAAGAAAATGCTCTGCTTCTCAGAGCACTTGTGTATTTGAAAAGTATTAAATCCCTCCTCTGCTCAGCTGCCTTTCACCCTCGTAAAATGAAAAGTGGAAATCTTTACAAGAAAATAAAGCTAAGAGTGACCCTTTGAGATGTAAGCCTAAATGTGTGGAGGGCATGATATTTTGTTTAAAACAGCTTCTCGGCCTTTTTTAGCACACATAACAATAATACTGAAAAGAGCACAGCACAAACTAGTGTTTATACCTTTTATGTATTTTAATCAACCAGACAAGATGGCATACATTATCTTAATAGTGTCAGTGAGATAGAGGCTTATTGAGATAATTGTGGTCTCATTGCATTTACATTTAGTTTACAGATGCTTTTGACCAGAGTGATTTAGAAGAAGTGCGTTCAGGAACAAGATCTGTTGTTAAAAATGTTCTTGCACTATACTAATAGTAGTAGTAGTATTCTTTATTCAGACTCATGGTCCATCCATACAAACAGAGTATAAAGATTAATTAATAATTAGATCCAATAATACACATACAAATACACAACACAGTTACAAATGACTCGTTTTTAAAAGACACTTATACCAGTGTTCCCAAAACTGGGACACACAGCGTGTGGCACTGTACCTAACATTCACCAGCACCACAACAACTTGATTTACAGAATCATTCAGTCGGCAAATGAAC
>JAPMOB010224880.1:0-12139 GCA_029875015.1 Lepomis gibbosus | reverse complement strand
ACTTAGTTGAACTTTTAGTCAAAAAAGAGAACAGCCTCTTTCCCCATTAGAAATCATTTTATTTTCTCTGCGTGATGTTGAACTATGTCTTTTGGTGTGAAAGCCTGTTAGTTCAACTTGATTTCTTGAAAGGGTTACAACTGTGATACTGGTCAGTTGATTTTTGATACAATGTTTTGAAAAAAACAAATCTTGCAACAGAAGATGAGTAAATGTTGTATGGTGAGTGGCAGCGTTAGCTTAAATCAGCGAGTTGGACCACTGGTTATTTGGTAAGCGGTAAGGATCACTGTCGAGTCCAACTGTCTTTAATTTGAGCAAATGGTCGCTTGTTTTGCTCCGTTTCACTGTTTCCAGCCATGGTAATGGATATTTTGCCACTCAGTCCAGCTGGGGGGAGACTTGCTCTGGAGTGGAGGTGACGTCAACACATACCATCTATTAAACATATTAATATTATTTTCACATTTGTGGTTAATTTGTGCTTTATAACCATGTAGCTCTCAGTAGTAGAAAAAGAAGTAGATTAGCGTGTACATGCGCTCAAAGCTGGTTAGAGCTGCAAATCAGTGAATAATGGTGAAGAGGACGAAGAAGAAGCAGAAAAAGAGACATCTAAAAAGAGAAAATCTATATCCAGACCTGATGCTCGAAATGTTACAGCTAAAAATATTAGGGGAGATTTTTAATTCAGTGGAGACGATTTTTCTACCACAAATATAGGCACCTTTATACTCTCATTTTACTTGATTTATTTTTTAACATTGTCTCCATTGTTCTTCTCAGTAGCCCTCCAACCTTCATTTATTCTTTATCCTCCTCTCAGCCTCTTTAGTCTTTCTCTGCTACCGTCTCTTCCTCTGTCTAACCTTCAATCCCTTCCTTTGCCCTCCCTCAGCCTCACAAATTCTACGCACCCCCTTTGGCTAATTTCTTTGCTCAAGAGACGGCAAACATCATTAACAAAGAGGAGTCATTAACAATGTAATTAAGGAGGGCGGGTCATCTGTACAAAAGCAGTCTCTACAGCAGTGAAGCGGAATGGAGACAAAACACCAGTTTGAGGTCGTTCATCTCTGGAAGGAATACGCACAAATACACACACACACACACACACGTTTATTCCACTGTCCCCATGGGGGCATCTCATTCGCATAATGCACTTTCTACCCCCTTATTTTAACCTTAACCTAATTGTAACCTGAACATAAAAAACACGTCATCCACGTCAACATAGGCGAAAATTGCGCTTCTAAAAAAATCATTAAATAAGTTTAAGTTTAGAAACATTTTAAGTCCCCCCTTCCTTGCCTCACAGTGGTGTGGTCCACTGCCTGCTCTCCTCTTTACTTCACAGACACACACAACTCTCCGGAGGGAAGGAGAGAAACTTTGAACCACATCAGTAGTTGTGGCACTCCAGTAAGGCTGGCAGGGCTATTTTATTCACTTACAACATCAGCTGAACTGATTTTTTTTTTACTTTAATACAGATGATGCTGAGTCATTAATAAATTAATTATGACAAAAAGACACAAAGATCTTTGTGTACGCTGTCAGTTATAGTCGTTAGAAAGAAATATTCGAAATCAACAGGTCAGAACTTTCAATAAGACATGCACTCACATATTATCCACATTTTACAGAGTCTGTTTTCATGCAAGTCTCATGTAGCTTCATCTGGCAGAGATACCATTAATCATGGGACTTGTTGACAGTTGACAGGTGATGAAAAACAGAACAAACAGGTCAACTTGTTTCTGAATGAGGCTTTGAGTGTCCACAGGGACAAGGAGTTGTTATGGTATTGATTGAGGATATTGACTGACTGACTACTTCAGTCCCTAACACACACACGCACTTACACAAATACATAGAGGAACCAGCATGTGTACCAGCTTGCTTCAATTTTACACAAAAACACAAAATTGTTCACTTGCTTCACGTTCACACCAATGCATTTACACGCAAACACAAAGACCCACACGACTCGCTGACTCAGTTCAGTCTCTCATTGATTACTACTGACCTGACACCTTTATATGAGTCAAGTGGCAAGACATGAGAGAGGAAAGGGTGAAATGGTGAACTGCATACTTCAGGGCTAGTAAGGAAAAGACGAGAGACAGCAGATGCATGAGGGCGGATGGAGGTAAACGGGAAAATGATGAGAGATGCATGACAATGCAGCTGAGGAGAGGGACAATACATCTAGAGAGGGATGAGAAACAATAGTTGGATAGTGACAGGACAGGAGAGAGAGAGCGATGTAGAAAATGAGAGGGGGGTCTGATTGCATGGGGTGATGGCTGTGCCATATGTGGGCCAGGCAGTAATTGTGCTGTGTATTGAACAAGTGCTGTCAGGCCAGCTATTAGCTCCTCTAAGCGGTGGGAGTGGAACACTACTACAGGAAACAGGGTTGAGTGACATTTAGAAAGACAGACAGAGATAGGGGAGGGAGGGAAAGAGAGAGAGAGGGAGGGAGAGAGAGAGAGAGAATTAAAAGGACATGAGTGTGGTGTGTGAAATTTTGTGATTTCACGACCCAAATATTTGCAAAGTTGCCTGATGCATCTTTAAATGTCACTTTTGCATCTTAAAGGGTAACTTCAGTATTTTTCAACCTGGACCCTTTTTCCTCCATGGTTTTGTGTCTATGTGACTAAGTGGGACCTTATCTTATTAAATAGGTCCACTACTGAGCCAGTACTCTGCAGTCAGCAGCAGCGAGACAGGGCTGCAACGTAATCCAAGTACGTTCGCTAAAGTACTTGCGTTCGCCACTGACAGGCTCAGATTGTTATATCGCTCTCATCAAAGCCACCAGACTCCCGTGACAAAACTACAAATTTTACCTCTCTGGTCTACAGATGCCTCGATTAGTTAGTTTGTGGTATTGTGTGACTTTGGTGTTTTTAAACATTTAAAACACCAAATTCACAATTTCTTAAAACCTGTTAAATCCATTGTTCTAGCTGTTTGTAACAGTATATCTTAACAGAAGACAGGCACAGAGCTTTTGCCAGACAGATGCTTGTTCTTGGACAATTCTAGAAAGGAAATGCACGCAACACATTTGTTTGATCTCAAGGACACACAAGGCACTGAAAGTAAACATAACTTTGTTTGTTTATAAGAAAACTCTTTAAATGCTTGGTCAAGGAAAGAGCGTGACCAAGGTAAAAAAAAGAGGAGTTGTTTAAACTCTTTTTGCTAACATTGCCAAAACACTTGTTGGCAGTGGGGTTTCCATGTTCCACTGTGCTGAATTTCTTTTTCTTCACTGATGTAGACTACCACAAACAATGCAGTAAAGTTGATTTGATTTATTTTTGCCACCACAGGAGCTCTGAGAGATTCCAGACAAGAACCAGTATGCGAATAGACAGGATGGGAACTAAAACTGAGCAGATCACGCTGGAGTTGGAGCTGACCGATGTTGAACAGCCATTACTTTTAGAAAAAAAAACTAAAAATGAGAGACATGTTGAAGGAGATGGTATGTATCATGTATGACCACTTGAACAGAGTGAGGCAAACGTTCTTGTGGTCTGTGGTGCTGCTACATGTAGTTACATTTGTGGGCAGGTGCGTGTCAGGCTATGGCGTAGGGTACATGGCTACGGCATACCTACGGCGTAGAAGTATAAATTTCCCTTTAGGTGTGTTTACAAACTTTTTAGTGAGAAAGACCGTATTGTGCAGCAATCCACCACCCCATCCTTTAGATATTTACTTTCACCTTGTTACATAAAAAATACACTACATTCGGTATTTGTCCCAACTATTGAAGCTGGGTATACACTAAACCATGTGCTGTAGAACTGTCTGATACTGTGTTAGGTAACATGTGCAAGTGATACACAATGGGGGAAAAAACACAATTTTAAGACATGACTTTGGGTATTTGTCGTTTACAGACTCAACGATTAAGTAATCCCTCCACAAAATGCTAAAGTAATTCATAGCTAAAATAATCAGAAGTTTCACCTTACACAACAATCAGTTTGCTTTGCAGGAAAGCATTGCTCACACCGTTAGATCTTAGCCAACAGGATCTCTGTTACTGCAGCTGGTTGATTAATTGCAACAGGTTTAATTTATTATAACAGGTACTTGATTAGATTCAATTCTATGTCCACTTCGCATCTTTTGACCTCCCGGCAAATTACCCAGAGCCTAACCCCGTCCCTCTGCTGGTTTATCTGCATACCAATCTATCTCTCTTTCTGTATTCATTCCTCATACCCAACCTGCCTCTAAATCTTCATCCGCCGCCCTCTGCTCCTTCTGTCAACTGCTGTCTCGTTATCTTCTTGTCCCAGCCTCATCTGCTGCCTTTCGCCTTGTCCACTGCCCAAGGGACCACTGGATGGGTGGATGGATATTGGGATCAACGAATAACAAACTTGAAAGAAAGATGGCTGAAAGTTTCTCGCAGGCGCAGAGTGTTTCTGCTCCCTTTTGCACAAGTTTGTATCCATGAATGTACATTTTATCACTGCAGTCCAGAGTACAAATATGACTCAATGACTAGTAAATGACAAACCTGCCATGCAACGTTTACCGAAACAATGTGGGCTAAATTCTACAGCACTGGTTTGTTGCCTTCACACTGACACTCACTCTGAAATAACTGGGTAGGTAGATTTGTTTCCATTGTGCGGTGAATTTCTCATGGCTGGAAATCTATTGTGACTTAACATATCTCATTGAATATATTTCAACTACTGCTGGTGTGATAAGAAGGTGCAGGCTTAAAGCTAAATGTGGGAAATCATACTTTGGATGTGAGACATAAAAAGTCTTCAGAGGGGGGTTAGACAATAATAATGCTTGATGATACTAATACACAACTCTATGGAAAGAAACACACTCGAGCTGCATGGGCTGATGTTTAAAGCTTCAAAGAGCTTCAATCAGCTCTTCCGCCTCTTTTTCAGAGCAACTATGCATGTGTGCACTAGCATGATGCGTGCGCCCACACATGAGGGTGTGTGCGAGGTGATTTAGCAGCAGGGCTGTAGCTCTCCCTGAGGGGTTCAGATAGAGAGACGAAAATCAAAGGGCCCAGTGAGAGAGGAGCCGAGCTGCTCTTAACCCACTAACTATGAATTATGCATGTTGATCGATTGCACACAGGCAAACAACGAAAAAGTTCCCAACCTGCCAGAAAAAGATGGATTCTGCTTCACCAAATGAAGAGGAGGGGAGGTGAGGAGAAGGAGTATCACACAGAGTTCGCCTAAGGATATTTTAGACTTTTTTAGAGAATGTAAACAAGCCAGAATAGATTACATGGCCTGCTGGTGACGGCCTATTTCAGAAGATTTATTACATCTATAATCTTATGCAATACTCTACAATACTCTATTTGTCATAGATTTGTTTCTTAAATAAATAGTCAGTTATGAATGCTTATGGAAAATAAAATAAAAGCCAATTCCGCAAGGCTACACAATCCTCTAAAAGGTACAGGAAGTAAAATCGCCTCTCTTATAGAGAGGTCTACAGAGCTTTTGTTCAGTGTGCAGTGTGCAATTTACTGTAGGACAGACAATAATGGGTGATCTCTGTCACTTATGGAAACCATATAAAGGATTCAGATAAACACAATGTCAAAATTTTCCCATGGTATGTAATATATAAAATGTAATTTACAGCCAATATGAGCCACAAAACAATGAAGAAAAATTTTGTTCTGCCTTTCCAGATCAAAGCAAAAACTAAGTAACCGATATACTTCAGTTAGCTCACATTATGATTACACATGTTAAAAGAAAGAGCAACAAGGCACTGAAGTTAAGTTATTATTCCGAGTCCTATTACCTGTGTGGTTTCCTTAAGCAACAGGGATAATCTAGTGATGTCTAAACAGTCTAAGGCGTCTTTGAGAAGGCTCTGTCCAAATTGTTTCACAAATGCATCACAGAGAGGCCGCTTTGGTGACTCTAGATAACCAAGCCAATTGCTGGCCCTCGTGGCGGCAACGTCTCATTCGAATGTCTGCCCTATCAACTTTCGATGGTACTTTCTGTGCCTACCATGGTGACCACTGGTAACGGGGAATCAGGGTTCAATTCCGGAGAGGGAGCCTGAGAAACAGCTACCACATCCAAGGAAGGCAGCAGGCGCGCAAATTACCCACTCCCGACTCGGGGGGGTAGTGACGAAAAATAACAATACAGGACTCTTTCGAGGCCCTGTAATTGGAATGAGTACACTTTAAAACCTAAATCTAAATCACAGTGTCCAGATGTATTCTACTGGTTTCATTTATTTTTTTCCAGTTCTTGTGCAGTTCAAGACTAGTCAACAGTACAAGACTACAAAACCTTGGGTTGTACATGGTACCTTTATGCCTCTGTTATCCAATAATATAGAAAATGTTTTGAGGTTTTTATCTGCATTTCAACTTGCATTAACATACAAATACCAAGAAAATCGGGAAATACACGTGCCAGGTTCATTCAAGTATGTGAAGGTGGTTCATGAGAAAACTGTGGAAAACTAGCTGATTAATTCAACAATCCAACAGCAGTACACCAAACTCTGTGTTATATCTTGCTCTCTTTTTCTTCCACTGCCTTTAGCCCAAAACTAGACCTGCCACAACAGAAGAGTAATATAAAGCATATAAAGTGAATCTGCAGTGTGAAGCCAGCCAATCCAGCTACTGTGTGGCTCCCCAGGAAATGTCTTTTTTGATATTATCTCTGGGTTGTGGAGGTCCAGGTATATTTCTCCCTCAACAACACGTTTCTCCTCAACCGTTGTGATAGCTACAAGATAGTAGAAGAAAAGGTGACCAAGAGAGAAGAGGTCAAGGCAGAGGACCCAGGACGAGTCTGAAGAAAATGTTGCCTTTCACTGTTAGAAAGAAAGAAAGGAGCATGGGATGTGTTTTGGGTTTTACAAAGAAGATAGTTCATTGCAATAATGGAAAATAATTTAGTTTTGTAAATGAAGGATTGTATAAATTCCAAATGCACTCATAGTTTGCATGATGCCTTACTTGCTCTACACGTTTACTCCACAAATTAGAATAATAAATTCATAAATTCATTCACACAGTACAATCTAATACAAAGTTGACACAGCAAAAACATCCCAAATTTCTCTTGTCCAAATCCCTACCACACAGACACAAAAGAAAGTGTGTGGTCTCCAAACACAATCTCTCACAGTCTTGTCTCGCCCCAGGACAGACAGGACTCTAATTTAACAGTGAGAGCTGCTGCACTGACTTATACAATGGCTGTGATCGTGTTAACTACACCCTGGCAAACACTATTATATGTGCTTCGATTACACACTATACTATGTAAGCACAAAATGCATGCACACTCTCATGCATGCATACATGCACATATCACACACAAGGGCTTAATGCCTGAGTGTACACTGGTAAACTGAGACTGTGAGATGACAACATGACAAAATAATGTCAGTGAGTGTAATAGACGAGTTCAGAGAGTAAATCATTACACTTTTCTGCTGTATATAACATCAATCTTCCTGTTCTCAGCTCCTACAAAGACTTGGCTTCACTAATATGGACAGTAACACATCAGAAATACTCAGGTTATTTAAGTACTGGATTCATTAGATGCCACATATAAACTCCACCTGTATGTTGAAATAGGGCTGCAAAAAAGGACCATTACTTAATTATTTATAGTTCAGTCTAAAACATTTGAAAAAGTAATGAAAACAGTTGCACACAAAAAAAGAGCCCAACATGACTTTACAATGATATCCAACGAAGGTTAAAGTCAAGGGCAACTGGACTTGGTTGAATCTATAAACAAGTCAGTTGCCCTTGACTTTAACCTTCGTTGGATAACTATGACCTGGATGACTGAGAATCTTCACAGACATTTTACAATGATACAAAAAAGAGAAAAACAACAAATGAACACACTGAAAGAATTGATGCCAGTGAATGTTTGACATTTTTTTCTAGGTAAATAATTTAAAAAATTAAACTGTTAATAAAAAATAATTCTTTTTTTTATTGATCTAAAGTTTTGATTAGTTTTGATTATTGCTTCAGCTTTGTTAGCTGTAGTTGATAGAAATGACTGTTTACAACAAACTGGAACAAAGCAATTGGAATTGTTTTTATATTATCAGATATCCTGACGCATACACACAAATACTGGTGTCTATGGCTGTACTTTAACAAAATCAACATTTGTTGAGTCCTTCAAATAAAATTTCAGTGGATACTTTTTTCATTTCAAAAAGAGCTACTTGTCATTATTATTTATGCTCTTTAGCTTTTAAGACTTTGGTTTAATATCTCCACAACTAAAGACAGTCCCAATCATCCTCAGCTGTACTTTGTCTTTGGCACTAATTAGCTAATGTTAGCATGCTTCCACAATAAACTAAGATTGTGAACATGGAAATCTAAATGAATACCTGCTACACATACAGACAAGTCAGCATTCAGCACAAAGCACTGCTGTCCTGCATGGCTGTAAACTGTTGTTCATCAACAAAAAATCTGTAAATATAACTTATTTAAAATTATTCAGAAATTCTGAAAAAGCTGTTACCCAAAGTTAAACTTTTATATAAACACCACCATAGTAAGAAGGCAATTCGGTACAGCGCGTGCGTACGCAACAGGGTGTTCAAGGCACCGATGTTTCTGTTTAAATAAACTGTATGGTCAAGGCAGCAACGAGAAAGGCAGTTTTGAACTGAGGACCAAGCAGGCAAAACCACACAAAATAACAAAAAGAAAACTCACTTTACTGCTTGCGGACAGTGGAACAACACCTCCTAGAGAGAGGGGTAAAAGGACAAAAGACCCCAGAGAGGAGGAATCTTCACTTCAAGTCTGACGCCCTGCCCTTTCCTCTAAATTCTTTGTTGAGGACACTTTTGTTTCATGCAAACTGTTTCCGGGTCTCCTATTTTAATGTGAATCTTACCTGTAAGACCCCTGGGGTGCCACAAGAGAATCATATTTTTAATCCAATATTCTTCAACCCATAGATGCCATATCTAGATCAGTGTGCACATGTGCCATATGTAGCCACTGTCCTCAGACTCACCTTCCAGGTTTGCTCCCTACTGAGGCTCACAACTCAGGTTCACAGGTCCCAAAGTGCTTTGAGGTTATTGCAATGTCTGCATGATATCCCCTGGGGCCAAACTGTAAGGGTACTGGCCCTTTGTACGAAATGTCCCCAAGTGAAATGTGAAACCACCATTAGGCTGCTACTGAAGAGACATGGCAATGGACCACCATTAATGCTTTCAGGGTGATACCCAGAACTGAGAGCAAGAAACGAGCTGCTAGCTGTGAATGTGTGAATGAGACAGAGTGACAAAGAGAAGTAATGGGAGACCAATATGCATCACGAACACAATAATGGGACTGGATTTTATGTATTTTCTATTATTTTTGCTGGACTCAATTGACTGGATGTAGTTTGACTATTCTTGTTACATTCATGACAACAGAGAATCATAAATTTAATTGAGAGGCATAAAACGTACAGCAGAGGAGCAGTCTAAAGAAAGAATTATGTTGAGGAGGGAAGCAGTGCTGTATTTGCATGCACACTATTCAGTCAGCGCGACAGACAGACTGACACTGTCAATGTCCCCTCCACTGTCACACAGTGACATTGGGAAGTTCGGCAGCATTGGTGCAGAGCCGGGAGAGGAGGCAAAATAGATAAAGCTTAATGAGAAGGAAGAGAAAAACAGGCGGGCTCCCCAGGCAGCCGAGCAGAGAGCGCTGAGCAATCACTCACACACAAAAACATATTGTTGTTTATACAAACAAATCGCAACTTTACCATTTAATTGTAGCTTCCACTGGAGTAATCAGTGATTTCAAATGCCAAGCGGGTGACGGCATCACTCAACAACTTAACGTTGTCAGATGAAAACCCCAGCGTTTAATGAATAGCTAGAACCAGTGTTATTCTTTGACTGAACAGCATGTAACACTCTGGGTTTTGCAACGATTTTTAAATAATATGAAGTCATGGAAATAAGATGGAGGGCTAAATGTGCTATATAGTAAATTCATGCAGTAGTTAGGAAAGCTTTCCCATCTGCAGTTTGGTTCACTTACTCCACACCAAAGAAGCTCTGATGTGTTTTATGGTGACTGTCACTGCATTAGAAAATGAACCCACAGGGGAAAATCAAAACCAAGTTTACTCTGCAGGATGACAGCAACTCATCCTGCACTTTCCTGAGCCTATGCTTTTATCCTCTGGTGGTCACCAAGAACTCATGAAAAAATTATTGATGAGTTTAGTTGATCGGTATTATCAGGATTTACACTGTTCTACTGACAGCAATGAACTGTTTTGCATAGATGCACTTACACCATTACACACATTCACATCGTCCAGGGATGGACTGGTGACTTTGCGGTCACAGGCCTTAATCCCTAACCCTATATGCCAAGACTAATGACAGCGAGGTATAAACAGGATAAAAAGGAGGTGTATTTGTACTATTATATGGTTCCTATGTTTCACTGCCAAAGTACATGGAAGACACATGCTCAACACACTGTAGAGACGCACATATGTGTTACCATGGTCACTAAATGATCAGCATGATCATATATACTAATATATACATTGCTTAGGAGATAATTTCCTTTGCAGTTTCCACCATCAGCGTACTTTATATATATACATAAAAGTTGACTCCATCAAAAACCAAACTAAAGGGGTGGTGATAGCGCAATGGGTAAGACTATGTCTTTGGTGTGAGAGACCCGGGTTCAATCCCCCACTGTAACCCATCTACCAATGTGTCCCTGAGCAAGATACTTAACCCCTAACTGCTCCAGAGGCATGCGACCTCTGATATATATAGCAATTGTAAGTCGCTTTGGATAAAGACGTCAGCTAAATGAATAAAAAGGTAAAAAATGTAAATGTGCAAACCAGAGTTTGTTTGAAACAGCTTAGGTATGAAATAACCCAAGTACCAAGTTAACAAATTAAACTAGAAATATAGGGGGCTCACACCTCTCTCTCTTTTATTGTATCTTTCCAACACCCCTCCCTTCCTTGGTTTCCCAGGAGTAGTGGTATAAGTGTGAATGTGTGTGCACACACAAAGTGTCAATAATGACTAGGAAGCATAATTACGCAGAGTGCGATTGAATGTGCCTGTGTGGGTGTCTCTCCCTCTCTCTCGTGCTTTTCCACAAAATTGCATCTGTTTGAAAACCATCACTGCGGCGACCCGGAAAAGGTGAGCAGTCCTCAATCATATGGATCCATACACTCATCATCACACCTCAGTAATAGGACTCAGGGGAATCTGACTTAAAAACAAGTTATTTGTTTCACATGGGATAATGAGAGGAAGCGCAGACTACGTGCGGCATCATTATATCTGGAAAACAGTCTGTTCAAGGTTAACTGAACAGATGGCAGAATCCTTAAGTACATGTGAGGAGGGTCAAAATATCTGAAACATGTTTTATACTCCCAGAGAGAAGCGCTGAATGGACTGTTTCAGCCCGGCAGGGTCATTCATCCAATTAGGCCACAGTGATCGAAGGAAAATACTCTGAATGCTGAATAACAGTTTCTGGAAAGAGTCATTTAGCATTCTGAAGTGTTTTTTTGGTGACTCATATAGAATGATTATATGTATTACTGAGTATCAAGGGACTTTACTGTCATCTGTCAACTGTCGTGTAAAAAATCTAAGACTTGGGCATGATGAAAAAGCCTGAAATTTTCCCAAAATTTTTATTCTCAGCAAAAACAGACACCAATTGTTACAAATGTTCCATCGGAGATGGTCAGAGATCCATGCAAAACAGAGTCCCTTCATGTTACCAGAACAGAGACCCGAGCTGATATGACAGCATGTAACAAGTGATTTTTCCGCTTCTTTTGGACCTCCTTTTATAGCTCTGTTTAAAAGCGTGATCTCATCTCTTGGCTCGCTTTCTTGTTGAAGTCAGCAGTTTCTCTGCCAGCTACTCTACAGACCTGCATTGATGGGCAGGCACCTCAAAAAAGCCAAGTGGCTGCCATGGTTTCACCGTGCGGCACACACACACACACACACACACACACACACACACACACACACACACACACACACACACACACACACACACACACAC
>JAPMOB010224877.1:0-12772 GCA_029875015.1 Lepomis gibbosus | reverse complement strand
AGATCTAAGACTTTCTCTTTGTACACAAAAGGCCTATTTCTCTCAAATATTGTTCACAAATCTGTCAAAATCTGTATTAGCTAATACCCATACTGTCTGATCAGCATCTTGATATGCCACACCTATGAGGTGGATCTCAGCAAAGGAGAAGTGTTTTGACAGATTTCTGAACAATATTTGAAAGAAATAGGCCTTTGGTGTACATAGAGAAAGTCTTAGATCTTTGAGTTCAGCTCATGATGAATGGGGGTAGAAAACAAAAGTGTAGCGTATTTGATTTTGTTCAGCATATAAACACTCACTGGGTAACTTTGTGTGCTGGCAGCTCCAAGTGACAGTTAGAAGTAACATCTAAAAAGCTGAAATTCACTTTAGTGTGAAATCTATAAAGCACATGTTTACCAAGCCAGCTAGTCTGTGATGGCTTTTTACCAGAGAATACCAGAGGGACCGAGAGGTGGAAAAGATTTAATTGGCAAGTCAAACGTTTGGTCGTCATGGTTGCTCAATTTCTGCTTTTTTAGAAGTGAGCGTGAATTTAACTTTTTCATTTTTGAGTGGTTGCTTCTTGTCCATATCTAACACCATAATTTAATTTGGGCAAACATGGTGAGTCTCGAGAGTTTCAGTGAGACGTCATGGGGAAACTCTTCAGTAACACTATGAGTTAAGCTAAGAAGACAAGTTTAATTTTATATTTTAAAAAAGTGCAACCTCAAGGTAGAAAACTGTGGATAAATCAGAGCCAACTAATTTTATATTTTAAAAAAGTGCAACTTCAAGGTAGAAAACTGTGGATAAATCAGAGCCGACTTGACTATAGAATAAGATCACGCTTGCTTTCTCTCATAGTAGCACAATGTAAGTTTTGTGGGCATGAGCTTCTTCTTACGGCTTTTATCTGGAAAAGATATGGTCTCATTACAAATGAAAACTCACATGTGTCAACACGATACAAACAGAAGTTAAAGTGGTAAAATATGAATTCAGCTCCCTTAACATATCAGGCTGAAAGAGTCTGTGGGGTTTTCTTAGTTCAGTGTCACAGCAAAAGAAGCCTAGAGAGAGTGTGATAAATCCACAAAGGACTTAACATTTGCCATGAAATCATTCTCACACTGAACACTGGCAATCAAGGTACAATCACATGCAGCGACACACGGTGAAACCTATCCGTGAATGTGACCCTCCAGTGTGAAAGACAGTCGGATGTTTTAATTCAGCAATCACTAGCCAGCTCAAATACCTGATTGGGTTCATTCTGTCTGCGCTCCTGTAAAAATCAACCATTTGGTAAGAAGGGATTACACGCACTTCAGCTCTCATTGAAGACAAGAAAGCCCCATTATTCCTCTGGTTTACCACAAGCCGGTATGAATGATTAAAACAACCTTTGATTGCTTGTAAACACTTTCTAATCAGTTCATAGACAGGCAGCCCTGTTGACTCTTCAGTTATGATGGCCACAGGCAATACCCAATCAAAGCTGGCTTTTATTGGCTGTTGCTAGGCTACCAAACTTTCCATATGTGAATCACCCTGGACATGATGAGATTTGTGCAGGCTTGACACTTGAATGCATTGCATCATTCCACACACCATGCACTTCAAAAATACTTGGGATGCATAAGAGTGGGAAATCTAATGAGAAAAGTTTAACAGGCTGGCGGAGGGACAGCAGACAGCAGCTTGGAAGGATATTGGATGCCTGCAGGAGGGCTGATATTGAATGCTCTCACATACACTGCTGATGAGAAACGACATGCTTTCTCTGGTCAACAGCAACTTGTATTGTGGAGGTAATCTTGTTTTTCATGTCTCTGCTGGGACGTTTTACCGTCAAAGCCCTGTAGCTGACAGAAAAATCTTTTTAACAAATGTTTGAAAGCAGGCTTTCCATCATTAGCCTAAATCAGTCTCCTTAAAATATTCCTACAGTTTGTGTAAACAGTTCCTTCCATTTTCATTTCCTCAATGCTGAAGGGAAAATAAAACCATTCACATCATGCTGGAATCACCAACAATATCCTTTCAAATGTGTGTACTGAGGCACTTCTTATAAAACAAAATTGCTAGATGTGGTTTACTGTTCATAGTTATATAGCTCAAGTTTGGACAAAGAAGTGAAGGGGAAGTTTCTTTTATATTACTTAAAGAGAACATGAAGTAAAGATAAACCAAAAGCGTGTAAGCCAGGGGAGAGAGAGAAAGACTGGATGACTGAACTAGACTAAACAAGTTTAAACAGAATATACAGTTTCAATAAACTGAGACAGCTAATCTTTAGTTCCCTTTCAGCCAAAAAGTTTCAATATTTACATTTACACGCAACAAATCACATCTGCTACTCAACCCTACGATTGATCTCCCTACTCAAACCACAAAACCTAACTTTTGCTCGTCCACCCTTCTCACATTTCCGCAGCCATATAGGAAGCATATTTGAGACTGGTGAGACGGACAAATCAAGGGGTTGTAAGCATGAAGAGATCAATGGCAAAGCCAAAAACATGTGGAACAGCGCATGAGACAACTCTCTGTCAGGCTCCCTGTGCCTCTGGGCCAACAACTGGATGCAACACAAAAAACAAAAGTGCGGGTATTAACATATACTTAAACATTTTAGGAAGTTTGCTTATATGGTTTATTGTTAAGAGGTACATGAGAAGATTGACACCACTTTTAAATCCATTCACTAAATATAAGGCTTCAGCCATACAAAAACAGAAGTTTAAAAATGTTTCCCCAGTTTACAGCCTGTATGCTAAGCTAGGCTAATTGGCTGCTCACTGTACCTTTATATTTATCATACAGGCATGAGAGCGGTATCGATCTTCTCATCTAACTCTCGGCAATAAAGCGAATAAACATATTTAATAGTGATAATGATGCATTTCATTTGTCAGCGCCTTTCAAGTCAGCCAAGGACACTTTACAAAACCAGGCAATAAAAGAGGTCAAAAGAGAAGGAAACCATTACATGAAATACATTGTGTATACATGTTAATGCATTGATATTAAACAGACTGTATTATGAAACACCCGAATAGGCTAATCTAAATCCACACAGAAGGCCCCATCACTGATTGTGCAGAGCTTGGAGGGGGGAGAGCAGAGTAATAGGGCATCTGAGGAATGTAATGAGCTCATAGGTGTGTAGGGACATAGTACGTGCTAGGTCCTGGACAGATTTGTAAACAAGAAGAAGTACTTTAAAGCAGTTGCAGTATTTTAACTGGGATATTCACCCATAATGTCAAACTATTCCGTTAACACAGCAAAAAAGGTAGGCCGCACAAGCAGACTGAAGTCTCCCACACCCTAGGCTAACTAATAAACCCAAGCTCAAGCCTAGTCTTCATCAATTAATGTGGGGTGTTTATTTACTGTAGACCAGTGGGTCAGAAAAGTACCAGTTAACCCCAGAAAGCAATGGATATGATCCCGGGCATATAGGTGTACCTACATTCACTGCCACTTATACAGTTAAAGCTACAACAAACTCACTGTTACAGCTTGGTGGGAAAACCTAGTGTGGGAAAATCGCAGTAACCAAATAGCCACCTTAAAACAAAATGCATACATCAACCATAAACTCTTCACCAAAAGGGGACAATGGATTAAGAAACTGCTGTCTCCCCCAAAACAAAACCAAAATGAAATGTTGTAGGCTACTCCGTAAATGTGTAGTTAACCACGTTGGCAAAGTATCCAATTTATAATTTATTTAAGACTCATCAACACCCAAATGCCTACAAACTCCCCAAAACAACAATCCCACAGTTAGAGGAAACATGTAGCCAGCTTCATGTTTTAAGAAAACCTTAAAGGTAGTGTATTTGAAAATTTTACACTGTTTGTGCTCCATACCACATATATCCAGGCTTGTATTGTGCAGCTGAGACTGTGCAGTAGGCGTCTAATTGAAGCTACCTGCTGTGAACCAGGTAATGGTACATCTTCCAGCTGGGAGAGACATGTTAACTGGGATTACTGCTTATTCTGGAGTATTAATGCCTCATTAAGCATTAATAGATCTCTTAGATCAGTATTTACACTGACTCGCTTCTAGCTGGAAAGTATGTGAGAGCTGTATTAGGTACTGATGTATAGTCACACAGAAGAAACAGGCGTCTGCTACAGAGCACATAGTGATTAACAGGTAGTCCAATCCAGTGCAAACAATCCAAGGGAGATAAATTCATGTTGAGTTGTCAAAATGTGTCAAAAATCATCATGAGCCTGGGGGGAAGGGTGGGCGCAAAAAAAAGCATTAGCAATGGTGTAATTGGCTGTAAATGGTCCAAAACACTTAATGATGTGGGAGTGGAATGCATGCTGGCACATATGATAATCCCCTTGTAATGAGAATTCACTAGATATCACTGGCTTTGTTCATGCCCCAGCATCTCTAAAAGAGCTTAGCCAACAGAACAGTAACAATAAGCTGTGGAGTAGGAGATGGCATGAAATACAACTGAGAGAAAAGTGAAATAGTAGAAGCTTTAAATTATCTCATTATTTATCTGCTTTTGGATGATTACATCAACAAATTTTGTTGGTTAACACTGTAACCTCTCAGCGAGGGTGTCCTTTAAGTGGTGAGAGAGACAGCTTTGAGCTATTTTAGTTGTTAAAGGATCAGATGCAGGCAAAATTAAGCCTTGCAAATCCCAAGCCTAAGGTGCCACTGGAACAAAATGATGAATGAGGAGAGTGGATAAACATGTCACAAAAAACCTGATGTTCATCTCACATCTAATTCATGGCAGCTTAAAGAGAAAAGTTGTCATCACTATTCTAGGGTGGAAAAGGTTTTGAAATCCTTTACTTAAGTAAAAGTACCAGAAGACACTTGTAAAATATTGCCTTACGCACTAAGGTCTTTTTCTTTTTCCTTTTTTCCCATAGGGGTCGCCACAGCGGATCAAACCAGGGCCTGCCCAACCCGGCTTGGAGATCTGATGATCCACATATTTGATTTGGCATAGGCTTTGTGCACTAGATGCCCTTGCTGATTTATCCAGGCTTGTGGCCGGCAATTAGGAATCCTCTGACTTGTGCATACCCAAAGCTGGGGTTCAAAAGTATTATGATCCAAATGTACTTAAAAGTATCAAAAGTTAAAGTTAAACATCAGTACTTTACTGTAATAGCTGCTTGACTTTATACACTAGTAGTTTAGAACAATGGTTCTAAACCTGGGGTTCAGGCCCCCTCCCAAGGGTCACAATAAATCTAAGGAGATGTGAGATCTTTAAAGGGGTAAGGGTTAACTTTTCTAATATTAATGGATATTTTGGCCTCTTTTTTTTCATTAAACCATCTGAGAAATGTAGAGGGGCAATCACTTTTTAGTGGAACTACTAATAGCTCATGGATATGTAAAATGTGATAAGGAATCCCTAGAAAAGGGTCGGGGAGCACTTTTTTAATCTTCAACTGGACCATGTATTTTTTGTGGCTTTCCATCACTGTCACTGTACATTTATTTTTACTATGAGCAAGTGCAGACTTGTATGGATGCTAATGAAGTATAAAACATCTGAGACAGAGTACGCTGAATTTATTCTGTCAAAATGTTTCATTTGGAATTCAGTGAATAACTTCCTCCTGTATGGACAACTCATGCAACTTTAATCAAACCCATCTACATAATAGTCTTGTATTAATTTGAATTGGAATTCGCAGGAAATCCATTTAATAACTGCAGAAGAATAACGACAGCTGTTAAAGAGGATAACGACTTTTGATAAATACAGCAGATGGACAGAAATTACTCTTCTGGGTCTTTAAAAACGGCTACAGTTAAAACTTAAAAGAAATATGTGTGCTGCCAACTCCAGGAGGTTAAAATTATATAGTTTGTGTTTAATTAATAAAAGAAAACCATCTAAGTTGAAATAAGTTGAGAAATACAAACAGAAATACAAACAGAATATATCCATCAAAGTCTGGAGTTTCTGGGATGTTTTTTGACTGAAAAATGTTTATACCATAACCCCACAGCTCAACATCCATAACCAAAACAGCCAACACAAATGCATGTGTCATTGAAATGCTGGAAAACTACTCTAGAGGATAAGACCATTTTAGTAATTTCCCCATTATTGTTAATTGCACAAACAAATATACAAAAAAAATCCTATGAATCAGAATGTTCTTATCCTTTATTACGGGTCTAAACACACACATGCAACAGATTCACACTCACGCTACGGGGAAGGAGTTGGCACTGACTTTTTATTATAATAAATTCATTTGACAGACTTGGCAGATTAAGATTTTACATACAAAACGCAATCATTTTATAAAACATGATGTGTTGTTATCGATTAAACAGCGTATAATCCAGTATAACTCTTAAAAGGTCCATTCTCTTTTATGCTTAATACATATGTAATTTCATAAGTAAAATTACATAATGTAATAAGTAAAATTTGAATGCAGGAGTTTTATTTGTACTTATTATTGCCTATTGATCCCAGCTGAACAGGCCTGTAGCCAGGATTTTAGAAATACTTCTCCTTTGCTAAGGTCAAGAGTCCAAACTCACCCAGCAGAACCCAACCAACCAAGAAAAAAACCCCAAACAAACAAAAAACACTCTAACAAGGTTCGATATTTTCTTAAACTCCTTATATCATTGTCTAAATTATGTCTAAAAGCCTTCTCTACACTGCTGTACTTTGAAAATCTCTATAGGCTATTTAATAAAAAATAACTGGCAGTTAGCATTGGAAAACGAAACCTCTTAAATACTTCGCTTCTCTGGGGCCGCAAAAAAAAACGTCAACAAAAAGCACGTGTCGGCCTCCCGCTTGCCGTACTTGACTCCGCCATTGTTTGACAGGTCTCGTTGCTAACCAGACGCTTTCCTGGTTACCTACTCAACAAAACAACGACAGAAAGAAACTTCCAAGAATCGTATGGATTATTTCGAAGCCTTTTGCCTGCACAGAGAGCATGAAAGAGGAGATACCTTGTAGCCAGGTACTTTTACACTTCCTCTCAGCTTTTATCTTTCACTTCACTGTGCTAACTTCCGACAACGGTAGTTAGCGTTAGCTTCTCTCACAGTATTGCAATAGGAAGTTTATAACGAGGCGTAACATGGTAAAAGTTATCTGAACATTACGCAGTTTTACCACAAACAGTGCGCTTTGTTAAGTTTTATCTGGAGCGTTATGTAACCAAGCGTTATGGTCTGGTCAGCCGACTTTTGTTCAAACACGGAACGTAAAATTATAGCTGATCTAACAACTTGTTAATCTGAGTGCCGACTTTACATTAGTTTAACGTTAACTGAGCTGTGTGGCAGCAAAGCATTTTATAGCGTTATAATGATCATCAGCAGTGAACCTCCCCCGTTAACGTAATTATTCTCCTTCACCATACTGCTGCTGGTCAGTCCTGATCTGGAGGGTTTGTGCATCTAGCAAGGAATAGTCCTGTTATCATGGTTGGAATTAAGGGGACTTGGACCCCAAGAGAAGAAAAACAACATTTCAGTTCAGTTGAGTGGTCATGTTGGTCTGCTGTTGTATGTGTGCGGGTCTGACTTTCTCTTTCAGTTTGCTCTAGAATAAAAGTTAAATAAAAGAACAAAAGTTGTTGTGTGGTATGGGGCACCCTTGAATTGGTATAATAAATGTGATTCATCATCATCTACATACTGTGGACATTACCTTAAACAAGCAAGGATATAGTAAGCATTGTAAGTTCACTGAAGCACGGGCCTGTGCTGTACTGGGTTTCCTTTACAAGTATAGAAAAAAATATGACCCCCCTGATTGTCTTTGTATAATTCACACTGAATTGTCAAAACTATTTTCTGTGATTTAGAGCAGCGTCCAGAAAGTTAATTTTAAACAGAGAATAGTTGAATACACAGAGAATAGTTGAATGCACCAATCATGGTAGACACTGGCTGAATTTTAGAGTTTTGAATTTTTGTACCATAACATTTTGTAACTTTAACTATAAAGCTATAATTTTAAAACATTTTAAGTTTATATAGGTTGTTATAAGAAAGTAATCCATGAATAAATGTTTGTCAAATGACCACCATTGTAGAGGCAGCTCTGTGTGCTTGAATTGCCTGGTTGAGGTCCTGCTCTGGCAACCTGATTCTGATCTGGAGCACCAATGGGCTGGCGTCCCTTGTTATATGAGTAACGTGTAAGTGCAGTGGATGTGCTATGTGTCCATGTCCAAGAAAAAAAGTATGGTTGAATTACTCTATTTTAGTACTAGGTTGTTGCACTTGATAGCCAGCAGGAAGGATAAATATATACTAATAAATATATACTAATAATTGTGAGATCATGACAGAACTAATAAACATTTTCATTGTAGATCAAGTTGTTTCAGTCTACACAAATTGAAAGCACATTCAACATCCCAGCACATTCAAAGAGCCGTCATGTTTTCAAATTTCTTGTTTTGTAGTCTAAAACCCAAAAATATTCAATTAACAATGACACAAAACTATTATCAACTAATTTGTAAGTCAGCTAATGTTCCCGCACTGGGATCAACTAGTAAATCGTTGGCATTTTACAGTCAAATTATTGTACCAAGCTGTGAGAAACACAGTTTGCTCTGTGCAGTAAGACAGTTTTATGAGTGCTGTGTGAGTGATATGGAAATAATTAAGATCACCATTGTGGTACTTACCTAAAAGTTTAAAAGACCAGCATGAATGGTCTGAAAGTGAAGAGCTCCTCCCCTCTAAATATATGGAGGATTGTTATAGAAAGACACCTGCAAATATGTTCATTTCCAGAAAGGTTCATGATGAGGTGAATTTCTTTGAGAGAGATCTGACGGATTACTGGGGCAATTATAGTAACTTAATACCAATGATATATAAGGTGTTATACAGGTCTGAAGATTTAGGTCCAATAATGAGCTAAAGCGTGTCTTCACAGGTATAATCCTAAATCTTGACTCCACATTTTGCTTAGAGAGGCGCTGCTGATAGCAAAGGTTAATCCTCCTATTGATTAAAAACGGAGGATGCCATTTGTTCTGGCCCACTCTGAGTCCCTGTTGTCAGAAATACAACCAGAATCTGGGCAGGAAGAATGACATTTGAGATGCTTTAAGCGTTTGGCTCATTCAGGTAGAAACAACTGTGTAGGTATTTCTATCTCCTGCAGAGCTGTGGGCCAATATACATGATGTGTAATTTTATGTCCTGTGATGCTGTGTAGACTTACTAACAGTAAGGAGGTGATTAATTATGATTGCCAAAACATTTGCTGTAGGGCTGCAATTAACAATTATTTTTCGTTATTTATTAATCAGCCAATTATTTTCTTGATAAATTTTTAGTCCATGAAATATTAAAGACTAGTGAAATATATTGGATTTACATTTTTCCAGAGGCCACTGCGATGTCTTCAGTTTGATTGTTTTGAACAACAGAAAAGTTCATAACCTTAAGATATTGAATATATTGTATTAGATTCCTGAGTTTCTGAAAAGTAGATTCTTAGCCTTTTATAACTTAATAAATATTAGGCTAAAACCTTTTGAGCACAAATTAAAAATTAATCTCAGCCACAGCTACCAGAATGATATTTAATTCTGTGACATTTTGGAGTTCAGTATTTCCAGGGAGTAATGACAAAATACACTGTTCTCATTCCTTATTTCTGTTTATCATGTGAAGGATAAGGTTCAGAAGTTTACCTGCCTCCCTCTACTTGGGCCTGATTTATTTAAGCAGTGTTGAGGACTGCACGACTAAGATGTAATAGGGGTGTCAATATTCGTCATGTCAGCAGGTTGTGCTTCATTCATCTGTCTGATTGATCCAGCATCCATGTGGTTCAGTGACCTTGCTTTGCACAAATAAGAACTGCACCCAATGCCGGTGTTAGCTGATCTACTGGTCTGTTGACGAATTAGTGCTTGACTTATTGAAGGTACAGGACAAAGACAAATGGACACCAAAGCTGTGAGAGATGAGGGGATTATACATGTGTAACAGAGGAGGCCTACAGAGGGTATGCGCATGATGTCACAGAACACAGTTACACTCACTGAGTGGCAGAAGGACGAGCAGCAGTGTTTACTTGAATCAGCTAAAACACAAACAAAACATCTAAAATAGGAAAGAGCTGTACCTCTGGTGCTTGGGTAAGCAGTAAGGATCACTGTCGATTCCGACTGCCTTTAATTTGAGCAAATAATCACTTGTTTTATTCCTTGTTTGCTAAATGCAGCCATGGTAACAGATGTTTTGCCACTCAGTCCAGCGTGTCCCGGAAGAGGAAGTGACATCAACGCATACGCTATATTGTTGTGATGATGTCATGATGTGATATAGTCATGATTGTGGCAGCAGGATGAAGTCATTGTGCTTTATTGCACTGTTTGAGTCTGATCAGCTGGGAAAATTAGGTCAATTAGACATAGGGCTGCAACTAACAACTATTTTGATAGTCGATCAATCTATCAGTTTTTTTTAAATGAATAATCAACTTTTCGGGTTGTAAATTCCTTCCTATTAAGCTTAAGGTTGTTTTAGCCATTTGCTAACTAACAATAAAGACAACAATGAATACTGCTTTCAAAAATACATCTTTTGATGAATGTTTCTACTGCAGCAACATAATGTTCCTCTGAAATCAAGTTATGTCATGAACCAAACAGGTATATTGTAAGAAATATAGTATAAAATATCTAAATCTTATATAAAAATAATCTTGCGCACTCACCAGCAACACGTTCTCTGGCTCTAAACGTCGCCATGAGCAATGCACCATTTTGATAAAATTAGCACACGTCTGTAATGTGAACAGGACCATTGTGTATAATAATAATTAATATCATTAACAATTTATTGACCAAGTGGAAATGTATAGAAAATGTCACAGCTCATTACGTGAAGTAACATGGCTTTTAAGTTTTAAGTTTCAGTCAATGTTACCAACGCCATTTATAGTACCACTGCACCAGTGATCCATAATATTGTTTTATTTATGACTATATAAACTATATATAGATTATACATGGGGTGGTGATGGCGCAATGGATAAGACTATGCCTTTGGTGTGAGAGACCCGGGTTCAATCCCCCACAGAAACACATTCACCATTGTGTCCCTGAGCAAGACATTTAACCCCTAGTTGTTCCAGAGGCGTGCGACATGTATAGCAATTGTAAGTCACTTTGGATAAAAGCTTCAGCTAAATTAATAAATATAATATATATATATTAGAGCCTGAGCAGTAAATCAGCATGCTAATATTATCTGTAAATATGAGCTAATTGCAGATGAATCGTATTGATAAAGGAAAATTTTAAAAGAAACGGAGGCATGTCCTTTGATCATGTTGTGAGTGTTGTTGCATTGTTTGGACAAACAATGCGAGAGGGCACAAAACACAGAAAACTACTGACATTATCAACTTTACTTTTGTTCAAAGTACTATTTATAACAATAAAAAAAGTTTATATTTAAACTGCATAATGTCATGTTATCTTGGAGAGGTCTCATAACTACACGTAGCAAATATAAGGAATAATCTTTGTTTATGTTATGTGTTTCTGAAAAGAAAAAAAAATATTGGCCGATATATGGTAATATCGGATTTAAAAATCCCATATCGGTTGGGTTCTACTCTATATGCCAGGTATCGGATCAGTACTCTGAGTTTAAGTATCAGAATTGATATTGGGAGAGAAAAGGATGGCTCAGTCTACTCCTAAAACACGCACTAAACACAACATTTCTGACCCGTTTTTAATTAAACATAGCCCTTTCTAATCTTAAACATAACCAACCTTGAATTCCGAAACAAATACCTACACAGAGGCCTTTCAACACTAACTTTATTCTTATTTGTGATCATCTGTAACCAAATAAACAAAATACACACAGCCTACCACCCAGCTACATTGTGACTAATGGGTGCTTTTGGCTTCCTTTGTGATTGTCCCACTTGATATGTATAATTGCCTATTCTGCTGAGATTTTTACTTGATTTTGTTGTCTTCAAGTAGGGTAATAGTAAACCAGCCTATTTTTAGAAACTGAAATGAGGATCTTTTTGGAAAATTGCAAATGTTAGGCTACACCATGAATGGCTGTCTTTGTTAGAAAGGCCTGTCATCTTCCTTTTAAAAGAGAATTTAAATTTGTTACAATATACTGTAGTAAAGTGCTCTAGCAATCATCGTTTCAATTAAAGAGCGTTTGTCTGCATTGTAAGGTGACCCTGACTTAGAGGTGCTCTGATCAGGATTTTTTGGGGCGATCACTGATTGCTGAAAGCAGTATCGGACGATACTGATACTGACACCGACACCTATCACTGGGTCTAGCCTGAAGCCTTTTATTTATCATCAGTGATGGGCAGTAGCGTCGCTACAAGTAGTGCCGTTACTAGTTTAACTACATCTCTCAGTAGCTTGGTGGTAGCATCGCTATTTTCTGAATCAAATAGCTTTTCAGTAACGAAGCTCTTTTATTGACCGAGTAGCACGGTAGCTTCCACACACGCTACATTTCCCCAAGCATTTCTGATGGATCAGTAAGTGACACCACCGCCACACACGGACCTGTATGTGCAGCGGGCAGAAGTGCTTCCTGTGATAGTGAAATCACGGACCGATCCTTGGGTTGATGTTTGCAGCTTTGCTGCAATAAAGACACGTGCAACGGAGTGTCTCTCTCGCTCTCTCTCTGCCATGAATGTTTAGGTTGCAATGTTGCCAGAGCACAAAGTCACATATAAACTATAAAAAATATAGAATT
>JAPMOB010224874.1:0-11469 GCA_029875015.1 Lepomis gibbosus | reverse complement strand
TGTTATGTAAAGCACTTTGTGATTTTATCTGTGATAGGTGCTATATAAATAAATTTTACTTACTTACTTACTTACTTAAACCCTGCTGCACGTCTGTGAGGCATTCTCAAAGGGAGGTAGAGGAGTGCAAGGTCTCTAACATCCACCAGCTCCACTCTGTGATGTCGTCACGGAGGAGTGAAACAGGACTCCAGTTGCAACCTGGGAAGCTCTGGTGAACTCCATGCCTAAGAGACTTAAGGCAGTGCTGGAAAATAATGGTGGCCACACAAAATATTGACACATTGGGCCCAATTTGGACATTTTCACTTAGGGGTGTACTCACTTTTGTTGCCAGCAGTTTAGACATTAATGGCTGTGTGATGTGTTATTTTGAGGGGACAGCAAATTTACACTGTGATACACGCTGCACATTCACTACTTTAATTGTAACGAAGTGTCATTTTTTTCAGTGTTGACCCATAAAAAGATATAATCAAATATTTACAAAAATGTGAGGGGTGTACTCACTTTGTGAGATACTGTACATATTGAAAACAAGGTTATCAACTCCATGTAGAGACACTGAAAATAGTTTCTTCTGTTTTTGGGAATACACTGTAGGCCCTACATGTGTCATTTGCACTTATACACTTTCATAGATACATATTTTAATTTTATTTCAATTTGCCATATGCCCATTTAAGAGGGAGAAGCTTGTATTTTTCCTTCAACATTTGTTCCTTGTGGTTTTTTTTCCAAACAAGGTTGAATCACATATTCTAAGTTTTGTCATGGTAACATGCTGTTGATTTTGGGCAACTCCCAAGAGAAATGGAAAGTGAGAGTGCTGAAGAAGGAAGTGGTGAGTTATCTTCACTGCACAGTATTTGACCATTCAAGGGATGTGATAAACTGCATGTATTTATCTATGCAGAATAAACAGAGTCGGTTGTATGTACACCCAACTAAAGCCAATGCAGTCTAATACAACAGTCTTACAATAAAGCCTACTTTCATGAGGATTATTATTACAATGTTATGTTTTTGTTGAAACAGTCTAAGAGAAGTGTTGATTCAATGGGGGGAAAAACAATAATTACAGGGGTTAATTTATGTAACAATTTCTCAGTTTAAACAACGTTTTAAAATAATAGTAACACTTTACAATTAGTACAAGTGAACCATAAGTTAACAAGTAACTCCTAATTAATGTTATAGAGTAGCTAATGACTGTGATGGACTCAAGACCTGGTCCAGGCTGTTCCCCGTCTTTCGCCCAAAGTCAGCTGGGATTGGCTCCAGGATAAGCGGTTGATGATCAGAGAGTGAGTGAGTAGCTAATGATTAGTTAGTGATTTAGTTTATTAAGAAATGAGTGAGGAACAAATCAGGAACATCTTCATTTATAATGAATTGTTAAGCTAAATTATCTCCTTAATAAGCTTTAATAGAAGACTTAATGATTAGTTATTATAAAACAGACTGGATGAGCTTACAATGGATTTTTGTTCAGAAATTCAGGTCCCCCTCAGGATCAATTGAAATAAAAAAGCTAATTACCTAATGTTAGCATTCTAACATGCTATACTAAGTGTCCTTCTGAGTTTTATAGTTAACTGACAAGCAGGCACAAACAAGCTTCAGCAGAGTTTCAGGCTAAGAGAGTAAAATCTTCTCGGAGAAGGAAAATGAGACTGGGAAAAGAAACAAAACACTATAATTAAACCTGAAGGTATTTGGTTGCGGTGTTAGTTGTTAAGGGAAGGATTAAGAAATGTAATTTTTTACTTGAGTACCTCATTCTACAACAGTCTCCTCCCAGAACCAAGATACTTAGATAAACCTGCAAACTTGTCAACACCCTGCCAATAGTGTTACAAATGCAACATCTCATTCTTATATAAATCAGTTCTTAGCAGCTGTCATTTTGGGGGCCCTATCCGTGTGTTTGTCCACCTGAGAGCTGTTGTTTTACAACATTTTGCCAGTTAATTTTTCAATGTGCCACGCTCTCTTTTCAGTGCTCCAATACTTGGTGGTTTTCATGTCAGTTCCTGCCTACTGCCATTGTCACTGATTTTTCATGGTATTCCCCATTGAGGGATTATTTCTCTTATCAAAGCCTTGGCCACTGCACACACATCTGCTTTGGAAGGGGGAAAGCAACAGGAGTATTTTGAGAATCCTTTAGTGAATCAATATCTGTTGATTTCTGATACCATCCCTCCCTTTGGCACATGATAAACTTTGTGTGTCATCTTCATATAAGAAAGGAAACAGATATTTAAGCAGACATGCTTTAGCATTTGCCCCATACCAGAAGGCATCTTTGACAGAGGCCTGTGATTTCTTCCACAGAGCCTTCTCCTCCTGTGTGGCTCTGGTCTGGGGAGAACAAACTTTACTCCTGCAATACAGTAATGTGTTTCTCCTTCTTCAGCTGTTGGGAGAGTTAGATTTAAGAAAGGGCATCTTTTCACAGTTATTAGGCAAATCAAGCAGGAGAGTATGATATATGAGCCATCTTGCAAAAATAAGCCGTTTTCTGTACAAGCAAAATTAGAGAAACACCATGTTGCACTAGCAAGGTTAAATCTTGATAGCCCACTAAATCACGTGATGCCGACACTGCCTTCTCTGCTGCTGCTGCTACTGCTCTGAGACATCTTGGCAAACCTGCTGCTACTGTATCTTGCTTAGATGAAAATTAAGCCACTGGTCTGTGTTTACCATGAAGTTGCTGTTACAAAATTTAAGTCATGTAAACATTTTTCTTGATTTCAGTGGTCTTTTTTAAGGTCAGGTCAACATCAGATTCTTTAGCAGGGTCACTTTATGGTGTGCAGTCAGTCATTTACCTTGAATAATATTGGACAATGGTGCTTCAATTTCTGCATAATTTGAGAATCAATTATGACAGAATGATGTAATTTCTAGAAAGCCCATTACCTGTTTTATTAGTTATGGATTTGTGAATGTTTTGGATGGCAATGATTCGTCTGCTGTGATCACATGTCCCAGAAAGGTAGCTTGTTGTTGAACCCATTGTAATTTTCCACCAGACCATGCTTTGTGACCATTATCAACCAAATGCTGCAACAATGCTAGTGTCTGTCTTGCAAGCCTGATTAGTTTGTGAACACATGGTCACTACATCGACGTATTGGAAAAGTGCACTTCTATCTGGCAAAGTTAAAACTTCCAGGTTTTCCGCTCAAAGCTGTGTTAAAGATCATAGCAGATCCACAGTAAGCATGTTTAAACCTGGTAAACGTATACTCTCATAAAAGAGAATTCCAACCCATACCGGAGTCTTGATGTTTTGGAGAAAGATGCATTAGCCAAATCAACAATGGAAAACCATTTGCTATTAGCAAGAACTTGTGACAAAATTCTGTGTGGATTTGGGAACATGCGTGCTGCAGCATTAACAGCCTGTAAGTCTTGTAAAAAAAAGCCATTCGTCTGGCTGGCCAGCATCTCTAATTTTCTCAACTGGAAAAATGGGTGTGCATTTGCCTTTCCTCTTTGTGTGTGAAAATATGTTTGGCAGCTCTATTTGTATGTTTTCAATCTCTAATTATAGAAAACATTTGGTGTTTCTGTTTCTTGCCGCCCATCGTCTTCTCTACAGTGTTGACCCATGGTCCCAGTTCTTGCCCATTTTTACATGGAGCCATGTAACTAATGACACATGCAGTCGTGAATTGTATTCATGGAGCTCGTTTGGCCTTTTCCTGCTCCTGCCCTGCTTTCCATCTACCAGCTCAGTCCTCCACTCCCAGGCTTCCCCTCTGCTCAGCTCAGCTCAGCTCTGGCTCATAGCCATTCCTCCTCAGCCCTATAATAAAGTTGCTTCTAAAATATAACTCTGGTCTCCTGCCTCTCTTTGTCTCGCACTTGGGTTCACTAGCTCAACCATCACAGAGCCAAATGACACATAAGCTGTGCAGTGTAGGGAAGTCTCTGTCATGAAATATGCAGCTTCCTATTTCGTCTGTGTGTGTGCCTGCTGCAGCAGAAATCTGTTTATAGCTCTTGGCCCTGTGTCTGTGAGTCTCCACTCATACACATACATCAATGCATTTGCGTCATATTTCACCATTTGAGGAATTTCTTTTTCCTGCCTAATTATTCTATAGCCCCAATAGCAACTAAAGTAATGCCCATAACTCTATTTGAATTTTCCTTTCACTCAGCAAAAACTGATCATTGCATCCTTCACGAAGGTAGAATTTAGTGCAGGGCTGTTGTATTAGACTGTGGTTTTAGCTAGGTGTGCCTTATAAACTTACAGCTGAGCAACAGGGTGTATTCTTCAGTGTCAATGAAAGTATGGCATTGCATCTAAATTTGTGAATCTCCAAAGCATGAAAGTGTCTCCGCACACCACTGATGCTTATTCGCTTTGTGGCCTAAAGGTAGACAAGAAGATTAATACCACTCTCATGTCTTTCCGTAAATATTAAGCAACCATTAAGCTTAGCGTGAACCTTAGAGTGAAGACTGTAAGCAGGGAGAAACAGTGGCTCTGTCCAAAGGTAACAAAAATCCAGCTGGCCAGAAATAGTCTTGCATTTACAGTAACTTCAGATAAAACCATAACTTGTTTGTATCTGTATTTGTACAGTTTTAAAAAATTGATAAAACATGTAACACTGATCCCATTCTTTATGCTAAGCTGGGTAAAGTGATTATTTGTGCAAGCTAAAATGCAAAATAGTGTATTTTTTTAGTGTTTTCAATTAAGATATGAATACATGTGGTTACTATTCAACCTGCTGCTCTGTCTTTCTGCTTCACATGCACCTGTTTTGCCTTGTTCTGTATATTATTACAGTGAGATAGGTGTCATGTCTTGACTGTGATTGTTGTAACAAAACAGACTCATTCCTGGTTTGCATAATGCCTTTCCCATGAAACAGGTGGATCAAAAAATTACTAAACCCCCCCCTGACTGCACGACTGAATGACAGAAAATAACTTCACTGCTCTAACAGGAAACAGAGGTGGGAATAATGGGAATGGGAATCAGAAAATAGTTCAATTAAAGAAACTCAACATATGCAGATGCACTGTCTTGAGGGTTCCTAAGTTTGTAATATGAGTGTATTGCTGGCATTGTGTTTTCATTTTTGTGTGACTCATTATTAGTTTGTTTGTTTTTGTGCAGGAATGTTCACAGGGAGTGACACACAATATCTGATGAGCACTTTATCAGGCTCTCTGCCGAAGCCAGTCATGCTGTCTCAACATGAGTGGACACCCATGAATGGGAATCGGAAAACATCACTGTGAAAAACTGCAGAGCTGAAAGCATCAAGGTCACTTCTTTACATTTCATCCAACAAGATGACTGGAGACAAGAAAACGCTTCAATCCTCTGTGGTAAAGACCCTGTCTATTACACAATACCATAGGTATCGTGATGGACTGGGTGATATTCCTTGTAGGACTACCTGAAGTCTGCCTGGCCTGCTACGCCCTCCTGTGTCTAATCAGGATGGACATAGTAGCCCGGATCTTCGTCATAAACCTGCTCCTGTCCGATCTCATTCAGATCAGGATCACAGTTGTCTTTGTCATGAGTAGGTTTTTTGATGCCACCTTCTACCCCTTCGTCAGGGCACGCTGCATTGCAAGACTGTTTGTCCACTTGGGCCTGACCTCCAATATGGGTTTCATGCTGCTGATTTCTGCAGAGAGGTATTTAATGGTAGCCCGTCCAGTGTGGTACCACACAAAGAAAAGCATATATTTACCAATCCTCATCTCAATTTTCATATGGATCCTTTCACTGGCCTACTGCTCTTTATATTATGTCTTCTTGATGCCCACCAGATTCTCTGTTTTGTTATTCTCCATCATCTGCCTTCTCCCTGCCGCATTTCTTCTGGGTCTCTTCACAGCCACGTGGAAATCCCTCCAGAAGAGCACGGCCATGAGACATGAGACGAAGATCATGAAGAGAGTTTTGGGGGTTCTGAGTCTGGTGTTGGGGACGAACACAGTATTCTTTTTACCCTTCAGTTTCAAAAACCTCTACTACGCTCTCAAAGGTGACAAAGCCTCAGACATTGAGGACTCAGTCAGGGAACTGTCTGGTGTTTTGACCAGAGCTCTTGTCTATTTTAGCCCTTTGACAGACTCTTTAATATATATTTTTATTAGGAGGGACATAAGGGACACAGTGGCAGCATTTCCCTGCTGCAAAACACCTCTGATGAAGCTCAAAGAGTTTCAGGACAGGCTGACAGACACTTCCCAGAGAGAGACAGATTTATAATTAATTTAATGAGTAGTTTAAAAAGAGAAGTGCATCTATCTAAGAGGGAGTTTTTCAGCACACTGTATTGTTTGTGAAGTTTCCCAGTCACCCAGATCATAGTTATCCAAGTAAGGTTAATATCAAGTGCAACTGGAATAGTTGTATTGTGGCTTAGACTGTAAACTCTGTTTCTTGCATTACTTCACATACCAGAGGTGTCAATTATTAGATCAGGAAAAATGAAGTCGGCTGGAAAATGTCTTAAAGAAAACCCAAACCACTATAAAAATGCTCAGCAGGTTTCTTAGGGGCACCAAACCCTTTAGCGTCTACGCCAGTGTAAATTAGCTCACTAATAAGTGCATAGAATAGTGACTATTGCACATATGTGAAACCAAGTAAAGTAAATGTATGTTAAATTAAAGTGGTTCCTATCAATATTTTAATCAACAATGGATCGGACTATGTGTAATGTTAAAGTTGTTGGTCATTGTGACAAATCAATGAAACATCATCACCTGACTCAGCTCATTGTTTTGGTTTTACTGCCTGCAACTTCATTTTTTTGGTTCACTCTCACTGCTCTTATTGCAGTTGTTTCTATATGGAGCAGGCAGCTGTTTTTAACGAAAAGCTCTAAAAACAGACTGCACATCTGCTGCCCAACACAGAGCGAAGGGAAGACAAAGCTAGCAACTAGCGTGCTGAGCGTACTGGAGCATTTACCAGCTAAAAAAAACCTTATGAAGGAGTTGGTGAAGGGCCAACAGTGCTAAAAAGAAAGTGAACATTGAACCAAATCACCAAATAACAGAGGACTGTTTGTGAGTAAGAGGAAACCTGGAATGTGAACTTCAGAAGGTTTCAGGCTTTGTTTTGTGCATTTAAACTAACATCCTGCTTTGTGAGACAGACCACTGACCCCACACACACACATTATCTGATCAACTGAATGTGCCTCTCAGCATGACGGGTATTATTAGTAAATTTGAATAGAAATGTATTGGCTTCTTATCTGTTATTACTGTATTTTCTTTGTAATACATTGATTGATTTAAAAAATATAAAATATGTGCAACATCTATACATCTTTAATGTTCGTATTAATATTATCAGATTGAAATTAGCAACATTAAAATAAGTACTCATGCTAATGAGCTAACATGCCTCTAATTTCTGTCTTTGAGGGACACCTAGTGGCTTTACTGATGCAGGACAAAAACCATAGCATATGTCAGCTACAGTGAGACGTGGTTGTGAGTTGACAACACATCCAATAACCCTATATATATATATATATATATATATATGGGTAATTGGATGCGATATAAAAATAATGTCAAGCTGGAAATTGCCCAAGCAAGAAGGTGTTCACTAACTACGCTGCTTCTCCCACCACAACACCATCATTGGCTGACTAATTAAATCGTGTGCTGTTACGTTGCAAGCTACTGACCTCCTACCCTTCACATAACACTCCTAATCAGACCCATATGGTGTTCAAGCAGCATTGTACACAGTCAAGCAGTACTGGAGAGGTTGATTAAATTGTCATCTGTAGCGATGGCATGCCATCACAGATAGACTTTCAGTTAAAGTTTTCTTTTACTTGAAAAAAGAAAATGTAGCAGTAGGCTAAATGATTTCCGTTTGATGAGATGTCTTAAAATAAGCGAGGATGTCGACCTGAAGTCTTAAATTACTTGAAATTATTGGTTCTTGTTTCTATATATCTACGTAAGGTAACGTGTACAGAGCCTTGCTCTACGAGGTAGTGAACCTACAAATCTTCAAGGTGGGAGTGTGCAAAACACTGAGCCACCATGCCAGCTGAGTGCTGGTGCTGTAGCTCTGGCAAAGACAATGTTGATCAGTGGGTCATCCAAATTTATATTTTTCCAATGGTTTATGATCAAATACCTGCAAAAATAATGATATTCCCACACAGCAGTGTTTCTTTCTCACACTGGACATTGTGAAAATATCACATGTGTAATGTGTGTTGCTGTACAATATGTGCTGTTCTGATTTTATTTTCATCCTGAGAGAAGGGTGTTAGAGCAAATGATTATTCTGAGACTATAGTTGTGTATTGTATTAAATGGGACGTAAATCACCTGTAGCACAATTGTCATCAATTCAGTTTCATTTATATAGCGCTAATTCATAACAGAAGTAATCTCATTGCACATTAGGTCTAGACCGCATCACTGGAACGTGGCAGGCTAAAGAAAATGTGTGAACAAAAGTGTAAACCCTTAAATTAGATATTTTATCCAAAAATGAAGTTAGAATATGTAAACCAAAAAAGTAAAACTTAAAAGCATACACTGCAAAAACTAAAATCTTAGTAAGATTAGTTATCTTAATTGAAGGCAAAATATACTTGTTTTTTGTCTGACAAGATATTTCTTCTTACCAGGCGGCTTTTATAGAGAAATTCACTTGTTTCAAGTTTTTTTGGCCTTAAGTAGCAAGTGAAATATTCTTGTTCAGTTGGCACATAATTTTGCTTATTTTAAGTAATTTCCCCCCAATTTTATTGCTTTTTTTCTTGTTTTTGAGAGCTCAGTTTCTGCAGTGTACTGGAGGCCCTGTGACAGTTAGCCTACACCTCTAGTATGTAGCTCATAACCCCAAATATGATAGAAGTGTTAATTAAATGACATTTAACTTGAATTAAATCAAACAGCCTTGCATTGTCAACACTAGATAATCCAATCTATAGTCAAACTACACACTTTGCATGCATGTAGCCTACTTTGAAGAGAGACAATTTGTGACACAACCATTTACAATATAACAAATCACAGACGTTAAGACATTCAAGTGGAAAGCTAACCATTCACAGGACTGTGAACATGCACAAGTATTATTAGCTTTATTTATATATTCCGGTATATTGCCTCCAAATGACCATAATATGATAGTGAAGAGGCCCAAGTGTGTGTGGAAATACCTGCATTGGGTGCCAAACAAGGTCATTTTGGCTTTCAGATAATGTGTTCTTCCTACATTGTGCATTGTGAGTAAAACCCCACAGTAAGGAGAACCCATTACAGGATAACAAGTGCAGTGGCAATATTCCAAAATTTTAAATGATGTTATCACTGAGACTAAATGTGCTTTTTTATTGAAAATATGAATGCTGACGTTTTTATAACCAATCATGCACACCTGTGCAATCTTAAATCACCCTCTGACTGTTGATCAGCCCTGCATTAGAGGTGCCTGTGCCGGGGCCTGCACTCCTATGTGAGATGCACGCTGAGAGCCAATGTGGAGGTAACCGTGGTCACTGTTTCCCAGAGGACCGTCTGGCGGCGAGGGCCATTAATTATAAGAGACAGGGAGACAGACAGCTAGCCTGCTAACCAGACAGACAGACAGTACCGCAGAGAGCGCAGACAGGCCTGACAGGAGCAGGCCCCGACAAATACAAAGAAAGGAGGAAGAGCAGCACGTACGGCCAAGAAAAATAATCCTCCCCCTGTAGCGACTAGCCTACAGCTATCTGCACCGCCCCGCTTCTCCTCTTGCCAGTGGACTAGGAGTAAATACATTCAGGGATAATAACCCTTTGTCATAAGAGAAAGAAACGGGATTTGCGACGGAGATAAATAATTGAAAAAAATGCGGCTGTCCGACTGCGCATCCCTGGGAGTGAATAGGGAAATGCTGCGCCAGTGTCCCGGCTGAGAGACGGAGCCGATCTTACCCAACATAAGCTCCCGAGCTTTTTCCCCCGTGTCATTACACAATATCGCTGCCAAAAATCATCGTTCCAATCATGGTAAGTTGTTTTGTGTTATATTTAAAGGGATTGTGTCGGCGACGAGCGGCCTGTGGGGGAAATGCACATCCGGGACTGTATTTTTTGTAGAAGTCATAATATTTTATGAATCATAACTTGTTATGATGTGGGAGCGCGCGTGGTGTGCAACAGGTCGCCGTACAGTAGCGGGGACGCGCATCTCACCGCCGTATTTTGCGCTTGTTTCCAAACATCGGTGTTAAACGTCCGTCCGTGGTATACGCGAACATATTGGCAAGATGGCACGAAAAATACGAATGCGTTCGTAGCACAATAGTTCTGGTTAAAAAAGCAATGATTTTCTCTGTATCGACTGTTTCAAAACTATTCGAGTTGTCCCTTCTTTCTCTCTGACAAAGTATTATCGATTAGGCTAATCTGTGACTTAAATTTTTATAGTCTAATTATTTTCATTTTAATCATTTTATAGCCCATTGTTCAGAGATTACTGCTTGCATCGAAAAGTGTCCTTAGGCCCACTTAAGAAATTATAAAGGCTAGGTCCGGCGTTAAACTGTCTTTTAGTTTGTATTTAATGAATAGGACCCCCACTATCCAACAAAGGAAGGCCAGGGCTATTTTAAATCACTGAAACACAAATCATTACTTGATTTCACAACTGCCTTAAGAGGAACTAAAACATTCAGACTTTGACGGCTAACATCGGATGCATTTTATTATTCTATCCAAGCCTGAGAGAGACAGAGAGGCGGTGGGGGTGTTGAGGGGGGTGTTACAGGGCTCGGGTGAAAAATTATTTTCCTCCTTACACTGGCTGTGCATTTCTTTCATTACCCCTCTCCACGTGGTAAGCAGTCGGGATGAGGGTGAAAAGGGAGCATTGTGCATCCAGTCAGTGGCCTTATGTGTTGGAGAGGCTCTGAGAGGGTGATGTTCACTCAGCTGTGCTCCCTCAACGCCATTGTTGCAAATTCCACCTCATTTCAGCCGCTCTGTTTACTGAGCTCACACAGGAGCCTGTTGTAGAGGCGGCGGGGGCACCGTGAAATCTCACACACATACCACACACCTTGAATACAGTGTGCGACAAGATGGCCTGTGACACAGTAGGTTTGGGTTAATGTAAAAAAGATGTAGGCTACAAAAAAAACTCGAATTCTTTTTGCGCCTGCGTTGGCTTTTGCACCCACCTGTGCGCACAGTTTCCGCACGCGGTTAGGTTTATATTTTATAGACTTACAGGCCTATCCGTAATCGAAAGCAAGGGCCATTATGTGATGAACTTGAGCGCCAATGTAGGAGGGTTTACTAAAGGGAGGCAGTGGACTCTTGGCTCAAAAGAAGGGGTGTACACTCGCCATTTGAATGCAAAGTAGTGGATGAACAAGTGAGCTGTGTGTGTGTGTGTGTGTGTGTGTGTGTGTGTGTGTGTGTGTGTGTGTGT
>JAPMOB010224873.1:0-32741 GCA_029875015.1 Lepomis gibbosus | reverse complement strand
CACACACACAGTATGCCTGCATGCCACTTACACAAGGTTTAAATGCCATACCCTCAGATACACACACACACACTGTAAATGCAATTCGTCAATAACCTTTCCCACAATGCTTTGCTGTGGCAGTGACCTCTGGCTGTGTGTGTTGTGTGTGTGTGTATGGGGGGCATGTGTCAGTGCATGGATACATTGCTTGTGTGTGTCGATCTGCACTTTTTGTGTGCCTGTTTGTGACTGTGGACCCATTTCTGTGTATGTGTGCCAACATGTTGCCTGTGCATATTTGTGTCTCCTTGTATGTGATTTGCAGTATGAAATGTCCTTGTTCACACATGTAAATAATATTCACTTTGAATTCCTACTCTGCCATTGCTAGCATAATAACATTTAGTTATTTAGTCCAAAAATGTACAAGCGCACACAGTTTGCTTTTCCTTTCACACACTGATGGTAAATCTTGCAAATATGGCACACAATGGATTATAGGCAGGTAAACAACAGTTTTATTAATGTTTTCTTTATAAGCCAAATATTACTGATAACACTCATACGTTCACTTGCTGTATGGCTGGCTCAGGACAGACCTCTGAGAACCTACTGAAGGATCGACAGACATGATCAACAGACCACTTAAGAATCAATCAGCCAGTGACGTAAATGCCAAAACACAGGCTGCATTTACACACACAGGAGATCAGATATGAAACTGCTGATGTCCGAGGGACGGCTGTGGGTTGTTCTTTTCTACATTTTTAAATTAAAAAGCACATTTTACCCCGTGTACAGCCATTTTATGCTCCTTTGTTGAACCGTCACATTCTGTGATTTTACAAAATGTTCAAATTTGTGCACTATAATTCAATTTCTCCCTCAAAAAAGCTTTTGAAGCTCAAGTAACGGTTGGGGAAATACGTTTTTACATTCTTGCTGAGAGGTAGATGTACAGTGAAGGTAAAGCTACTGCCAGCAGACGATTAGCTTACCTTAGTAGAAAGGCTGGAAACATCTAGCCTGGTAACAAAATCTGCAAACTGGCATAAATTTGTATAAAACAAATGCAGTGGACAACAGACTGCTGAGATCTAACATGCTAAATTTTGAGCTTTCATGGTGCTGGTAGGCAGATTTTATTACCTTTAGACAGAACTAGACTAGCCATTGCCACGTTTCCAGTGTTTATGCTAAGTTAGGCTAACCAACTGCTACCTCTCACTTCCTACTTACCATACACATGAGTATCAGTGTTCTCATCTAACTCTCGGCAGGAAAGAAGAATGAGCGTATTATCCCAAAATGCAGCCATTGCTGTGAAATAAATCCAATTTCCACTTTTGCTTTTGTAAATGTTTTTATACTTTTGAGCTATTTGGACAAGCGGATGTTTTTTGGCGTGAGCAGCTGGAGTCACAGTAGCTGAACACATGAGTGCCACTTATAAAACCCCCAGTGGAAACACCACAGTGTCGCAGGTGGCCGGTTAAGATTCATGTAAACTCACAGAAAGCTGGAGCTCCTATGTTAAATTTATATTTTAACAGACTGTAAGCCTATATGGGAGGAATCTGTTACATTTTCTCAAAAGTCTGACTTTCTGTTGTGTGTAAATGCAACCAGTGAGAGCTTTGTCTTGTCATGTTAAAATACAACTAGATGAATATGCTTTTTTCATTAGATTTTTGATTATAAGACAATGGGTTATTGTATATTTGATTGTTCCCAATGTATTATTATTATTATTTTAGAAAGTAAATTATATTTTCTGGAGAGTGACGGGATGCTGTTGGAGAGATAAAAGGATGAAGTGGTTCAGTTTGTTGACACGAGCGCAGTCAGTGAGTCCTTTTGTGGTGTAAATGAATGACTGAAATTAGGATGATAATAATTACAAAGATAATAAAAGTGGTTGAAAAACAAGTGGCACTTCCTGTCTGTGATATACTGACAATGGAAAATATTTAATGCTCTTCCCCCGGGTCTCTTCTACTACTTATTTATGTGCTGATGAGAAACAAATGTTTAGTGTGAGGCTTAACAGTGTGTTTAGGACAAACCTGTGTGGCTCTGTGTGGTGTTCCCTCTGGCTGTGACCTCAGGGCCAGCAGTGTGTGTTACTTTCTCAGGTGTGTGTCTGTCAGTGGATAGGTGTGTCCTCCTTTTGTTTGTCTTTTATCAGGGAATTACAGCGCTGACAGGCTTTGTCCTAGAGCGTCAGGAAGCCACAGTTCAGTCTCACACACAGCCCCCTCGCTACTGCTGGATTCTCGGGTATCACTAATAGTTAGTCCCCCCCCCTCCGAAAGGTCATGGCCTCAGCCCAGAGGTGCACTGTCTGCAGAGCTGATATTCATTGTACACTTGATCAGCATTACTCAGAAAATATCAAAAACCATATGCTGGGGACTTCAGACAGCCATTACAGAAGTTACAGAATCAGACAGGTTGTCCTGTACCTGAGTACAATTTGAGGTACACAACTGTAGACTCATCTGCTGGCTGATTCAAACTCTTAACATAAAATAAACTCAATTAACATGATCTTAACACTGTGGGAGTGACCATTCTTTACCATGAGTACATTTACTTTGGATGTTTCACTATATTTACTGTGAACACTTGTTTACCTAAGTCAAATGTTGAGTGCTAGACCTTAGTCCGTAATGGAGCATTCCTCTGTCCTGATATGAAATTCTAAGAAAAGGTACTGGAGTATTTTCTTCCAGAAGGTTGAGACCTTTTATTAATTTGCAGATTCAATTCATTTATCAATTCTGACAATCTGCAATGGCGAAAATATTGTTTTTAACTGGTGATTTTCATCAATGCATAAAGTTTGAAAGGAAAAAGACAAAGAAAAGAAAGAATGAATTTATTTAATTACTATTAAGTTTGTTCTGGACATTTAACTACATCTGTTAATAAAGCAAATCTTTACAAAGAGAAAGAAAGACTAATATACTGAATATCTATCCTGTACATTATCATAGGATGTCCATCCCTAACACACACACACACACACACACACACACACACACACTGTCCACTGCATTCTTCTGGCTGTCAGGTGAAAAACTAAAACATTTATGTAGGTGAAAGCTGGAGCTCAGTGTGGGGGGAGTATATGTTTGTAAAGGATACACCCTGTGTACATGTGTGTGTGAGATGAATTTGAAGCCAATGTGAGAAAGACCCTACTGGATTGGAAACCCTGTTAATAACGTTGGAGTGACAGCTCACTAATAGCAAGCGGCAACATATATTCATACACTGCAGACAGTTACGTAACTACAGCTGCTGAATGTGTGTGAGCCATGGACAACCCTAACACCTCTTTCTGTTCTCCATCTCTGTAAGTTCTAGAAAGTAGCATCAGTGCATATACCAGAAGTACAAACATGATGTTGGGCATAGCTCCCCAGTAATGAAGTGAAGGTTTCTTTGTTACACCTAAAACTTCCATCAGAGTACCAGCTTGTGAATCAGAAAATAGGGATGTATCTTAGGAGAGGTTTTAAGGTTTTTGAGATGCACTGTGAATTTGTTTTCATCCCTCGCTCTTTTCCTCTCCCTCAAGTCCTGGGTTTCTATTATTGTCTTTCAACTCACCCCCCCCCCTCCTCAAACTCCTACAGTTTTCTGCTCCCTCTCCTTCACGTCCACCCACCCCGTGCCTGGCTCTGTTGCCTAGCAACACCTCATCTGTAGACGGACTGGTGGATCTGGTCCTTGTGACACCCCTCCATACACACAGACTTTGAGTAGTCCCATGTTTTAAAAAGCCTCCCTCAACACAACAGACCCTGACAGGATGTTGTACATGTGTATGTTGATCGGTCAGAGGTGCTTTTTTTGCTTTATCACTTACAGCTGTATCAACAAGGCAAGATAGTTCAAGTAACCATGATGTTTTAGAGAGTTATAGTATTACTTTATTCCAGACATTTGTTTTCTAGTACTGTGCAATCACCTAGGTACTGTGCTAATATTCAATAAAAAGACTGAGACTAGTTGCAACTTAAGTCTAATCTGGTGCATTCGCTGAAAAGCATACCAGCTGTCAACTGATAACGGTTCATTAAGGTGATTTAGGAAATGCAGGAGATGACCAATTCCCCTGCAAATATGTTTTAAGTGGGCTTTAATATCATACTTCCAGTTAGAAAGACACTGTATGTAATAAGTAGCACAGATGAGTCATTTTAAAGCAGCACTTCCCCCACAGGCTCAGCCTTCACTGAGAGAAAACACAGGGCGGCTCATTTTTAAGACAAAGACCCGATACGAGATGTTAGTTCATGGTATTTTATTGGAAAAACAAAATGTAAAGACTAGCATGTACAACTTGGAATGCAGATCAACTGAACTGAACAGAACAGTTGGACTGGGCCGGACCTCGCCGCACCCACACACGCACACTCACGCACAAACACAAGATAGAAATGCCGCAAAGCACCGACCCCGTCCCCACTAAACTGAAAATAACACCCTTGTAGAATTATGATTCACATGCAACCTTTGAGGCAATACACTGTACCTTGCTTGGATGCGTTAGTGAGGAATAACCACACATTTTAGTTCTCTGATTTACATAATTTGTGAATCTCTATGCAAAAACTGACGATATCGCCCCAAACATTGCTTGTGTATATCATCATCTTTAATAAAGCCCACCCAACCCCTCCAAATAGTCTAGAACACCCACCACCCAAGGGTCTCAAATCTATGCCCCACCCAGGCTTCTCCCTCAAAAAAGGTAAACACACAAAAGGATAAAGCGAGTATCCTGACATGCCAGAAACACAGAAACTAAAGTGAATTATTTATTCCATTTTAATATTTTTCTTAAAAATATCTCTATCGTCACTGACTTCTTTTAGTTAAGCAAACTGCAAAGGTTCGGCTGATTCACTCCCTCCCACCCATCTGTCAACTAACCCCTCCCTCGTCTCTGTGGGTCCCAGCACAACCTGAGGCCCAATAACAGCTTTCTGCCACGGGGCTCTCAACAGTAACCCATCTAAAGCTGCATGCATGAAGAACAGAAAAAAAGAAAACAGGAAGTCATAGAAGAAAGGCGATTGGCCAGCCCATATAATCATGACATCAGGCAGATGGAACCAGGAAGCAGAGGAGCAGCGGCCAAACCAGCCAGCTGCAGAGAGGCTGCTTGGATAACAACTTGAATTCTGATTGGGCAGCTCAGCGCTAGGGGGGGGGGGGGATACAAGCCAGTACATGCAGATTCATTTTATGTTTTTCTTTTTGTCTTTTACCTTTTTTGAGCTTGTTTATATGGACAGATTTTCAGTTTTCCAACATTCAGTTTAAGTTGTCTATACAGAACATTATGAATAAATGTAGATTTTTGCAATAAGAGGTAAGTGAAACATTTGACTGATTCTTTGTCTTTCACATGAGCCCAGTTCATTTGGCGGTCATCATCTGAACAAATTCTGTGGGGGGAAAAAAACAAAACAATAAAAACCCGTCAGGAACAGTGTTTCACTACAGCAGAGTAAAAGATCATGATTGATTAGATTAAAAGAACCCAGCTACTAGACACTCCCTCATAACCACAAAATGACCGCAAAGCTTCTGTCTATCATCAGTGTTTGTCAGCTTACATAATTCAGCTCTACTCCATAAACATAATTAATCATAACACTGGAGAAACTTTGAGCTCCAGTACCTTCATAGTTGACCTGTCCGTCTCCGTCAATGTCTGCTTCTCTGATCATCTCGTCTACTTCCTCGTCTGTCAGCTTCTCTCCCAGGTTAGTCATCACATGACGCAACTCTGCTGCGCTGATGTAACCGTTGCCATCCTGACCAAAAAACATACAGCATTAGTCAGTCACACACAGTCTACAATGAAGACACTCTTTGTAAAGTATCATTGTCAAGCCAAACAGAGGCATGTAGTCCCTCTCTTTTGTTGTCATCTCAAACTTAGGAAACACTGATTTCAGACTGAGTTTTGTGTATTAATGCCAAAACTTATAAAGCTTACCTTATCAAAAACCCGGAATGCCTCCCTGATCTCCTCCTCACTGTCTGTGTCCTTCATCTTCCTTGCCATCATAGTCAGAAACTCGGGGAAGTCAATGGTCCCGTTGCCTGGGTGGGAGAGAAAGAGGTCAGAAGCAAGTTATACACACAGCCAGTCAATATTGTTAACAAAATCCTTCCCCATGTTGAAGCGGAATCAAAACATACCATCTGCATCCACCTCATTAATCATGTCCTGGAGTTCGGCCTCAGTTGGGTTTTGACCCAGTGACCTCATGACTGTGCCCAACTCCTTGGTAGTGATGGTCCCATCTCCATCCTTATCAAACAGGGAGAAGGCCTCCTTGAACTCTGGACAGGTACAAGGAAAAGGTGAGGAAAGGATTAAAGAGAAAATAATAGCAACAGCACTGATATTCCAGCTGATGCTGCACAGATCTATGCAGAGATTGTGTTTATTGGTAAAGGTGGTGAAGAAGTGTTTCAATATTGTCAGTTTACCTGCAATCTGCTCTTCTGTTAGTTGGTCAGCCTAAAACAAAAACAGAGGGAAGACAGGAGAAAGAAAAGGAAAGGAGAAAAATTATAATACACTCATAAAATAGAAGAGCAACTTAATCCTTCAGTTAACTGTTGGGATGCAAACAGTGACATGTCTTGATTGAGCCAGATCCTGGACCAACGCAGTTTTTCTCATGTACTTACAAGATGCTAAAAACTCTAGTTTCTCGCCAGTCAGCAAAAGACAGCTCATGTGTGCAACAATCTCAAGTGATCATACACTTTCAAGGACACTGTTAGAACTAGCATGTGTCACAAGTAAAGTGCTGCAACCACAACAACTAGACACAAAGAAGCAGTAGGAATCGGATACTGGTAACTACTATATTTCAAGCTTTTGTTTTACACTAATATCTATAAATCATTTCCAATATAATTTTCTTTCTCAAAACATCGATGTATTAACACCAATACACCACCAAGGGCTGCTAAAAGCTTTGTGTGTACGTCTGTGTACAACCTTTATGTCGTCAAAGTGGATATCTGTGAGGTCTGCCACCAGCTTTACTGCTTTTGGTTCTGGTTTTTTTGCCTCTCCACCTCGGCCTCCTCCATCCAGCCTTAACCCACCACCTCCTCTACGCTGCTTCAGATCCACACTTCTTCCTCCTGCACCTCCACCACCTCCACCTGTTAGTCCCACTTTGATGCTGAGTCCATCCAGTGCACCCCGCACCATCACCAGGCCTTCAGCCAGGTACTCAGCCCGCTTGCTGTTCTGGACGCCTTGTTTTTTAACCTCTGCCAGCTCAGCCTTGGCTCTCTGTAGGCAGTTCCTCAGGTCCTGCAACTCTCTGACCAGGTTGTCCATGCGGCTGGACGACGAGTCCATCAGCATCTGCAGGAAGGCTCTGTAGTTCCTCTCCTGCTGCTGGACGAGCTCCTTGTAGTAGTGCTGTTGTTCATCCAAGAGGTCATAAACAGTGGACAGGCTCACCAGCTCATCCTCTGCTGGGTACACAGCAACTTTCTTAGGCAGCATGATGAAGGGATGCTGGCAAGGGCAGGTATGACGACTTAGAACGGGAGGAGTGGTTGGATGAAAAAAATGATGGCCAGACATCTATCAGTTGCTCCTTATTTGTAAAACTGATGGATAGATGGAATGGTGGACAGAAGCTTTTGCCATCTTGAGTAGATGCAAGAAAATATTTTTTTTAAGTTCTCCTGGATTGCATAATTGTTGGATAAATATATGAAGGATGATCAGCTGACTGGATAATTGCAGGACTCGTCTTTCAATGCGTCCAGAGTGAGTAGATGGCTACATAGATGACAAACATTTTAACAATCCCTCTTGAGGAGCAAAGTTCAGAGGATTGGCGCTCACTTTAGAGGTCTGTCTCCTCCATGGAGGTGGATGAAGAGCTGATGAAACCGCTAGTCGCTGACGTTTTCCTGGTTACTTGTCCACTCGTCTGTCTCTTAATCTGTCTGCACACCTGCTAAACTGTCTCTCTTTATATCCTTGTCTATCTCTTGCGGCGCTGAGTGTAAGTGACCAGACACAGTCCTTCTCTGGCTGCAGTTGACTCCCAACTGGGTGAAGCTTTGGAGAACCCTGCTCCCTGTGCCTCGATGTAAGTATGTGTAAGCCTAGGCATGACAGTGATGTCTTAGCTGTCTGTCCATCTCCGCAGCACATGTATAGTACAGATGGATGCACAGATGAAGTGTCCACCTCCTGCAGTAGTTCAATAGATGAAGAGCCTTCAACACCTCAACAGAGAAAGAGGACGTGTGTGTCTAGAGGCCAGGAGGCCAGGCCAGAGGAGGTCAATCAAATGTTTCAGGAAAAGTGATTTAAGGTGTGTGAGAGTAACAGTGTCCAGACTGGGGGAGGCCACATGGGTGTTGTGTGTGTCTATATGCATGTATTAATCTGTGGCCTGTCATCTCACTGCTACAGTTGCAGCTCCTAGGGAGGATCAGTTGACTGGTCATCTGATCTCCTAGACAGCATCATGGGTCACACCAAATGGCCCCTCTGGCAGGGGCCCCCATACACACAGTTACACCTTTCTGTGAGTGACACACTCACTTCCACACAAATTCACCAGACGTCCCAGTTAAAGTCCATATGAAGTTTATTTTCAGTCTGCTTACAAGATTTTCTTTGATGACCCCCCCCCAAAAAAAGACCACAAGTACTGATATTTTAATGTTTATCAGCATTTTATACAATGTAACATTAAATGATTAAGAAACTGTCTGGAAGGTTTTTCGACACATAAAAATGGTATTGATAGTAATTAATAGTCTAAATAGAGAATGAGAGGTGGAAGTAGGGCTGTGCAATTAATCAAATTTTATTTTCAACTACAATTTTAGCTTTTAATGATTATAAAATCAAGACTGAGATAAAACAATGCTGTGTGTTATAAATCCAGATTACCCCTTTCCTTTAGAGTGGTGGCTCTTGCATTTTTGGGATAATGCATATACAATCTTTAAAAAAAAAAAAGTTCAATAAATGCAGGTGTCCCACGTCAATGAGTAATCAATCTTGTCAATATTGACCAAATAATCCTGATACTGATTTTTGCCAAGTCAAGCACGGAGGAGAGCAGAGGCGAAAACATTGGTCAACCTTAAAAAGAGTTGGAAGCTGATGATAACGACAGTGATGATGTGCGTGTGTCCATGTACATGCACGCTCTAGTGATAGTTTACAAGCTGATAACCCCTTTAATACCCACGTCAGATTCCAATCATGGTGCTGCAATGCCTGACAGACCACATTAATGTTAGACGGGGCAGCATGTGGGCCCACAGCTTTGCATTTACATGGACAGGATTAAGACATTTTAGGAGAAATTGAATGAAGAGTTTTATCTAAATTTACTGATTCCACCACTGACACAAAAAACAAGATCAATCTGTGATTGCCAACAGCAGTTCTAACTGTGGTAATTTTATTTTATTACGATCACCAACACCACCATAAAAGAGGTGGCAACACAGAGCAAATGCTGATGCATAAAAGATGTAGGCCTATACACATCCACTGAGTCTGTGCAAACTATGATGATCAAAGCTGACTGTGCAAACACACCAACGTGTCCAGTTCACTTCCAGTATAGGCCTATTCTCACATCAAGCAGGCTTATGGTGAACACTTTTGATTTACACTCCAACAGCAATAAGCTGACTTCAGGACAAGTCTTTCTGCCTTAAAACAAATCCCACAAATCCAAAGGAACCGTGACAACTTCAACAGAGATGTCTCAATCGCAAAGACTACTTCCTGTTTTAAACTTTGTCAAACCATGTAGCATTAGCTCTCAAAACCCAGCCATGTATGTACCTTTAATTAATTAATCCCACAGATGCCTGCAAGGGGCCAGAATGTCAAATCCCTTTTAAAACGTACATAGGAACATTCAAATTAATAGTATATAGCTCAGCAGTTCACCATATTTCATTTTGAAAACTGTCAGACTACTGGTATAACCAATACCAACCACCATGGTTTTAAATTTGACGGACTCTGGCTTAGGTAACACAAAGTTATAAGCTGCAATAAATTGTTATCTTTAAGCAGTGATGTTCATCGTGTTACAAATGGCTCATATCTCTCAAGAAATTAAGAAGTATTTGCTCCCTGCTGAGACAAACTACATGCTACGTCAACAGACTGCTTTGTCAGTCATTCTACAGGTGTAGAAGCAACTAAAACAAAAAACTCAGTCAGGTTAGTCCACCAGTTTAACCTGCTGGTTTTTATTATAGCAATATTAGATTATGTTAGACCAAACAGTTAGTGAGATGCTGGGACACAAACCAGACACACTCTAGGACACACAACACTGCATTAGTTAAGTTGTGTATGTAAGGAGGATGTGTTAAAGAATACCACCAACCAAATTATACCTAAAGATAGGGAAGGTAATGTTGGAGCAACTAGCAAGTGACAGCAACATTTTAAAAGTATCCAACCAAAATAAACCCCTCCCTCCCTTTCCCTCTCTCCAAGCTACAGTAGGTAGACAGACAAGCAGGTGGGCTGAATGAAATGACTGGCCATGCTCATTACAGCCCTGCGACAGCCACAGATACCGGATTGTTTCCATTTCAGTGTGAAAGCGTTGGATTTTTTTGACTGCTGAAGTGATGTGAAGACAATTTAAACAAATATAACAACAAAATGCATCTGAAACAAATTAGCTCTTGTAGCTTTAAGAAGTGATCCTTAAACTGATTAACTACAAACATGAATTGAAGTGACATGTTGTGAAAGGATTTATTTAAAAAAAGCATTTCCATAACTAATAAAGGTTACTTAAGTAGAAAGCTTTGCCTTTGTAATGAGAAAAAAAAACAGGAGTCTGCAAAGTGTTCAGCAGATTGCATCTGTCAAATAAGTTTTGCGTTCAGATAGCTTACATATATCCTGAAGAAAGGGTCCACCCCACAATATAATCAATTTTCCACATGACAACAACTGTGACTGTAAGCAACTCCCTCCACAAACTACAGACCATGACTGGTTTATGATGCTACCTCTCCCTGGGGACTGATCCAGGGACATTTAATAAGAAGGCACATTTCACAGACAGTTCTGTACCAGAGGTGGGAGGGAGATAAATTTCTAGAAACATTAAGGCGGTTTAATCGTTTCAGATTGGAGGCATAAAAACCTATTTTCTCCTTGCTTGCAATGTTCAGATAGATATGACAGACTACACTTCTTACATCAATAAGCAACCAACATATTGAAATAGCAGCTTTATTAACAGTAGCTAACGTTTAGTATATCTGGTTTAGAGTGTAGCAATTTGACCATTTACAAGTGTTAGAAAATATTCTGTGACCTAATTAAGACTGCTGTCTACTTTGATGTGGGTTGGCGATAGCTTTGGCTAAGTGACCCTACATAAATACGATTGTTACGGTGACAGTGATTAATAGCTGTAGTAGCAGGAACTGGCGGTCAAAGGTGTTAAGTTACGTCAGATCTGTCTGTAACGTTACTCACCAACATTTCACCCATCCGTCTCTTTCGTAACTGAATGTCTGAATCGCACTGGTCACAGATTTCGGTGCAACATAAGCGTCACCAATAACAGACATTCAATGCTAACCATTTCAATCATTAATCCAGAAACAAACAAACGTCACTACAACTGAAGCGAAAATGCATGGTTGACCAGTGTCACAGATACCGGAAAATCAGGAGCTGGGAATGTAAGTACATTAGCTGTGATGCTAACATTGGCAGCCAACCGAACCGCCACAACTACTGTAAAAATGTAGCCACTTGTAACAGGTAGCAAACTTTTGTGCTGGGTGATATCAACTACGGTTGTTATTTCAGTGGCGGATAATAGCTTAAGCAACGGTGATATAACGTTAATAAGTTTCTCCCTCGCAGCGACGAGTCGCTATGACTAACGTTAGCCACCACAGTGTTAGCTTGAAGCTAGCTAACTCAACGGTAACTGTTACACCCGTGTCCATTCTAATTGCGCTCTCTGCAATGAAGGAGTCAGGGTATTTCCAACAAAATGACTATTCGGAGAAACTTAAGAACCCTTGGCTGACGTTCAGTCAACTTTACTACACAATTTAAAGTCCTTTATTCTACAAATATATAGTAAGTTATTACTCACCATGTCTGCTTGAGTTGGAGATGTCGGTCTGCTACCGCTACAGGGAGAGAGGAAATGGACGGTTGCCACTGAGCAAGGCTTGCTGAGGGCGGGCAGGCAGGACGAACCACTCTTCTACGGCTCAATGTATTCCTCCGCGCTGTGTACACATTCGCTCACTCGCTGAGGCGTCCTCGCTCTCAAACGTGCACGCGCGCACACGTACATACGAGCCTGCTGTGTTGTGTACGCACCCGTGTCTGGGCTTGTCACGTTACACATAAGGACGGTACTTATCTGGTTTGCTGAGTTTAAAAAACAGTCTCCATTTACAAAGAAAACAAAGTAAGCCTGCAGGTACAATAAGATTTACACCCACCTGTAGCCTATGTACATAATAGTTCTTACGTTTGTCTAACTTAAAGTTGGAGTCAAATTCCTTCAATACAAACCTGTTAAAAGGTCATTATGGTAAGAATTTACCATCAGCTCCTGATTTTCTTATTTCAGTGCAACCAGTATGCCTATGCAGGAATATTAATTAATTTGTGTTAGTTGGTTGTGATTTGGTATAATTTGACTAGGAATTGGCCTTAATATTGTAGGCTACTTAAGCAGTGCACCTTCCCTAACAAATTTGCACGCATGACATACAGTGAACCTTGGGTCACATGGCAGTTGCCCACTTTGGTAATCCACCTTGATGCTGTGCAATTGGAGAATTCAACTGGTGTGTCACATTGGTACCACTACAAACTATTAAGTGAGGACTATGTCTCTGTTATTGAACATATGCAATCGTAAATCGATAAACACACACTAACCAAATTGCAGTTAATTGAATGAAACTGGACAAAGTTTAGAATCTGTGATCACTATTCCTAATCAAAATAACCCTGCTAATTATCATTGCCATTTATTCAGGAAATAATGATACTTAATGCTAGCTGTAAATGAAGCGAGAGATGATTCCATACTGGAAAGACTCAGTCTCAGTTTAGCTTGTGTTGATGTTACTGGACAATAAAAAAAGCAAGATGACTTCTCATCAGTGTCATTTAGGTTGTCACATTCACAGGAATATTCTTTCATGAGACTTACAGTATTTGTTGGGCAGTTGGTATATTGGGCTGCAAAACCCAACAGTTTGACCTCTGCAGGTACTAAAGCAAACTTTCACAGAAGTGCAGTTTCATTAGATGCCTGTTAATATTGGAGGACAGCAAGGAGAGCCAAAATTGTGATGAACTCAGTAAGTTAGTCAAACACTAGGTTTCTCTCAAACAATTGAAAATTCATCCAATTGGAACCGTTTTGTCTCAAAATCTTTATGCTGGATCAAAACTCACACAAATATAGGCTGCAATCCCAAATTTTAAGTTTAGCTTTGAATCCAGTATTCACACTGTTACATTATATTTTATTAATGAAATTCATAAATTTATGTGTTAACAGTATTTCATGTGATCAGGAGATTCTCTGGCTCAGAGCCAGAATTATTTATATTGAATTATTAATCACATTTGGTTTTGGGAGATTGTCTCATATACCTCCGAGTATCTGTTTACGCTAAGACACTTATTGCATTATCTTCTGTGTGGCCATAGAAATCAAGGTGCTGTGTGTCCCATCCAGTTGAATTTAAATCAGCTTTATTGGCATGAATGTATTACAACCATCCATTCATCCATCCCTGCCTACAGGGTAGCAGGGATGTATAACAACAATATTGGCAAAGCTATTAATAAATAAATAAATGTGTCCCATCCACCTGGCACTAATCATAAAGTCTGCTGATATCTCTTGACCAATGGGCCACCATTACATCTGGCATCAAAATCATAGACAATGTTATTGTAATCCGGACCTGTTTAACTGCCTGTAAATTGACTTTCTGTAGGCATAAAAATATTGTATTTTCTTTGACGTATTCCACATAACATAACATGCCACGTTTTTATTGTCTTAAAAATATAGCCTAGTAAAATGCAGTGGCGAATTATTATAAGGATAATTTTATCTGGGGGGAAAATCTTGACTTTTGTTCAGTTAATTGCGTTGTTCATAATAATGGTTGTTAGAAAGAAAAAGAGGGTTAAATGGGTGTTCCTTTGTGTCTATTGACACTAGTCTTTTAATTCAATGACAGTTACACTGAAAGCGGTGGACTATTTTGTGTTACGCAGCGTTTTATGTAGGCGGAAGGATACGTTGTAAACGCCGCGGCTGACAGCACTGGGGAAGTTGCCGTTTTAATTTTGAAAGGCGCATTGTGATTGGACAGTGCAGACCCGCAATATTCTGCACACTGTACAGAGGCCACTGATTGGCCAGAGCGGATCTGCAATGCGTCAAACCTCATGGTCAAACCACGGCGCGGCAACGACAGAAGGAGGGAGCGACTCCACCTTTACTGTCGACCTAAGATCCTGTGTTGAGTAATGTATAAATAGTGCAGGTAAAAAAAACTGCAGGTAATTCACAGGTGAGTTGCCAAATAGAGTCGCGAGCCACAGAGGAAGTAAATGAAACGCGGACTTGTTGCCTTAAAAATGAGACTTAATTGCCTATGTCCCGAAATTCTTAAAAAGATGAGGATTTAAAAAACAGCAAATATAGTTCACCTCTGTGACAGATTTCTACAGTAGCACGGTTCACATAACTAAATTCCATTTGAAATAACTGAAACTTACTGAAAATAGCACCACTTGGAAAGTGACAACTTTCTAAACTTGACACTGCCAGTTTTTCTATTCTTGGTATCTGGGTAAGGTTGTATTTCACCAAGGTGCCGGGATACAGTGTCGCTTAACCTCATTATCATCTGGAGTGTCTTGAGGGGTTTCCAAAGCATTATGAATAAGTTGAAGCATTTCTTCTTGCAGTTAAAATCTGATAATTGTGACAATTCAATTCTGAGACAGTGTAATATTTTTTATGTTTCTCATGTATCTCAGTATTTGTTCACAATTTCTTTCATCGGACACCAATGTGGAGTTTCTCTTTCTAAGTACATCTAAAATATGTTATAAAGCTGATTCTGAAGTTTTATAACAACATTTCATTTAAAACACAGGCCTTAAACCTCAGTGTGCCTGTGTGTAAGCTGATATGCATAAACAAACTTGCAGGACGCAACACATGAGAATCATATTTATTGACAGTATCAGTTACTAAAACACAGTCCTAGTGATTTGCTGAGACAATAAAGCATTCAATTTAATGTACAATGGGTGGCTCCTTGCCCATCTTTAGATAAGATCACTGCAACTTCACTGTTTAATGCTGCAGCTACATGTGTGTCAGCATCTGAGTTTGCATACAGTCTCCTGATCTTGCAATCATCTGTGCCAATATGTGGGTTGGCATGTTGTCAGGAAAGACAACTCAAGTTCTTGATTGAGATGCGTGTGTTAGTCCTCCAGTAATATGTCCAGTTCTTCTAATGGCAGTCGGAGTCGTAGTTCTTTCTCTGTCATCAGATCTATAAACTCTTGCAGATGCTCAGGGAACAGCTGTACTGCGTCCATGTACAAACCCTGATCTCACACAAAATGGCATAAATGCAAATTTACATACATTACACACACACACACACACACACACACACACACACACACACACAGTGAGTGATTTTTCTCATACTATAAAAATTAAGTAAGCAGTCTGTGTCTCACCTTAGCCCAGGGAATATTCTGTAAAGCCCTGTAGAAGATCCCTGTAGCTTTATCCACCTTCCCTTCTGACACCTAGATTACACACACATGCAAACACATTATACACACACGACTTTATACTGATGGTCAATATTTGTGTATTCAAATGTGCAGATTACACAAAGTATGTCAGTATGGGCTGGTCTTACTGTGTGTGTGTGTGTGTGTGTGTTAGTTCTTACACTAGTATCTCTAAGCCAATATTTGGAAAATGAAAAGGTCAATATTTGGAAAATGAAAAGAAAACCTAACCTACAGACACACTGAAAAAATTGGGACCTTAAAGTCACAGCAGGCTTTTCCCACCCTTACTGAAATGCACATTTTTTATTTTACAATTTGATTCTTTTGAAAATATATAAACAAAATGAAATAAAATCATTTTGTGAAGCTTTCTGATGCGAAATTGATTTTCTCTAATTTAAGTGGATAATGGGCGGTTAAGCCTGTACTTCACTATACTACTACTACACTACTACTATACTTACTGGTCAGTTGCTGTGAGAGTTAGTACCAAACTTGCCAAAAATAACACACATATATGTTCTTTTAGCTTAACATAATACATTACTTCCTCTTAGTTTGACAGATCAGATACATGCAGCCTTTCCAACTGCCCTACACTGCAAAAACTGAGCTCTCAAAAACAAGAAAAAGCGTTAAAATGGGGGAAATACTACTTAAAATAAGCAAAATTATCTGCCAACAGAACAAGAATATTTCACTTGCTATTTAAGGCCAAAAAAACTTGAAACAACTGAAATTTTCTAACATAAAAGTCGCCAGGTAAGACAGAAAACAAATATATTTTGCCTTCAAGATAATTAATCTGACTAAGATTTTAGTTTTTGCAGTGTAAACATGTTTTGCTTTTTGTGTATGCATGTCTAGGCTTATTCAAGCTTAGTTAATTCTGTGACACCCTTTTAGTGAAGTCTGTAACTATGCTGCTGTAACTGTTGAGACAGATTATGACTTTAATCATTTCTCTGAATTAGTATATTTCCTTTAACTGATTGGTCAAGTATATGAAAAGAGTCACAAGGGAAGTAAATGTATGTGCCCATTATTTGGGCCCATCTCACCAGGAAGTGCATGTACATCCTCCAAAGTAAAGGACAGCGAGAGCCCGTCTCTGTTGCTATGGCGCTTTCAAACAGTCCACAGATACGGTTGCTGAGGCCATTCTCTGGCAGGATGGGCAAGGCAGCGCCATGGCAACAAGACCTATAAAGACCATAAAAAGATTCAGCATCTACAACAGTTTATTTTAAAATGCAACTGAAATCTGGTGTTTTCATAACTATGAATAGGTAATGTATGACACGTGAATTTTGATGAGAGAAATACTTTACTTTTCTTGGCTTATTGCGCAAAAAAGAAAAAAGGAATAAAGGAGAAAACTGTGATCATCTTGATTTTATCTTCTGAAGTAACAATGCCTGTTCCAATGCAAAGGGAGTGCAGGATAACCCCGCACCTTCCCATCCTCTCTGCGCTCACCTCTGAGCAGCGTCCACCAGCTGCTTCCTTTGTTGTTCAGCCACAATGGCAAACAGGCGTGGCACTGCACTGGTGCTGTCTCTGGTTACAGAGTGAAAAAAGCGACGCGCCCGGCCAGCACTATGGTAACGGTTCTCCACCTGCAACAAGTCAAATGAGGGTCATCATGCCAAAATAAGCAAATACTGATTTGGTTCAGAACAAGTGCAACACACTGGAAAACGCACATCGACAGAAGGGGAAAGTAGTTGTTAGTAAAGCTCATTCCCAGTGATCTGATTTTAATCCTTTTTTTTTTTTTTTTAAATCAATGAGTTTTTGTATCTTATGAGGACCATGGCTTACCTGTACATACATACTCCAGAGAGGGGCGCTGTTGTGCCAGGTGGATAGGGCAGAGGTCAGTGTCTGTCTGAGTGTTGCCAGTGGAAACACACCAATGCTGTTGTGGTACCTGAGCAATGCTGCCTGTTGCACTGCTAATGCCTCACAGTCAGAGGCTAGTCTGTCAATACAGTGTCTGCTGGTTCGGCTGGATTCAGGTGCCGACTGGCTAGCATCAGTGCTAGCAAGGCTGGCTTCCTTGTTACTGTTAAGCTGCTTGCCAAGTGTGCAGTGCAGCTTCTCCATCCTCTCTCTAGCCTGGCTGTAGACAGCATTGGCTGCTTGGATGCCCATTGTCAGGTACTGGAACAGAGCGTAGCAACCTACCAGGCCTCTCATTCTCAGCTTTTCTCCAAGCTGGTCCTCTTGACCTGGTGGTGGAATGATGAAATGAGACATAAAATCAAATTTTTACAGGAGACAGTCGATCACATTAATGATAGTGAGACAAGATGCAGCAGAATCCAAAAACCAAAGCAGCTAAATGGAATTCAGCTGCATTAGTTTTATTATTTACAGCTCATCATGTATTTGGTGAAAAAGGCCTAATCAACTCAGGTCTTGCATTCAAAGGGAGAGGACATTTGCGGGGGACTTTCCAGTGGCTTTTACTCCTACCACCAGTGGCAATTAAAATAATGCTTTAGAGCTCCCAGTGGTGAACGATATAAAATAAAACATAAAGGCCAGTGGCTGCTATTACTTTTGCAATGCTTTTTTTAAAAGTAATTTTACTAATATCTTAAATAATAATTAAGTATGAGCCAATTTGATCAGCACAGACCCCTGATTAAGTGGACTGGGTATTGGCAAGACTTGATTCATTCAAAGTAAATACGGTGTCTTTGTCAGTGTCATTATAAAAATTCAGTTTTTCTGCTATAATTTACTAGTTTTTAGTCAAAGTTAATCGCACAACCCTGTTTTTAGTGACAAAACAATCCCTGGCCTCATGTTACCTACTGTGAAAGTGAGATATACAAGTTTTAAATTTAGGAAAAAGAGAGCACCGGTATCAGATCTGTACTTGGTACTGGCAGACACTCTAAGTTGAGCTATATAACTTTGTATTTGGATAAAACAAGTTGGACTGGTGTGCAACTGTTAATGACTTATTGTTGAAGGTTGTTGTTTGAAACCAATTACTACTAATTATATACTGTACACCTGACATTACTGACCACCATTTTTCAAATACTATAATAGTGTATGGATTAATATAAAGACAACTAAATATGCAACTAAATTTTATGGATTACATATTTTACACAAGTTTTAAAGGTCTGCAAGTTGATTTCATGCTCTATAAATGATTCTAAATTAGAAGAAAACATTGGCTGCATGATAAATATGCATATGCATGTTCATGAATCTAAACAAATGGTATGCAATGTTTGGAAAAATGGTCAGCCGTAACATGAACAGGATTTGTAGTAAATGGGCAAAACCCATGATATTTTCCTTTTATAAGACATATGCAGCCCCCCTCCTTGCTAATAAAATATAGAGAGGTGAGTGAACCTTTTCTGTTGGCCTGAGGGTTGTGGGGGTTTTGGTCCAATGTGGTCAAGCCGGCAGTCAGAGCCTGTTCATACGACCTCCTGGCTTTCAGGATGGAAACCGGAGAGAGGGACTGGGAGGATGAGGAGGTTCCTTCTGCTAGCCTGGTCAGTACACACACAGCTGGGGACATGGTGACATCAGTTAGTCCTCCTCCTCGTGCACTTGCACCATCCTCCACCTCCAGCTGGGCCCACAGCAGACACAGCTCACAGAGGCTGGGGCTTTGCAGCCCTTTGGTTCCCCCTATCGCTGTGGCTGTGGAGAAGACCTTGCGAGCCTCGTCGAGGTTGCCCAGCATCCACTCCAGGTGGGCGTACTCCCGCCACAGGACCAACGATGAGCGGTTCTCGGGTTCTTTGAGCAGTTGTTTGGTAACCCGCTTGCTGCTCTTGCCCTGAGAGCGGAGGCGCTTTTTGTTGCCGCCATGCAGGCAGCGCAAGACCTGATGTATATACAAAGGTCACTTACACTTTATTGACTACATTGACAACAAAGTTGACTTAAATGTTTTTCCTTCCAATTTCAATATAACTTGGGAGGCAGATAAAATGACTCCTACCTTGAGTTTCTGATACTGCGTCCAGCTGAGTGACAGGATGGCTTGTTGGCGTGCAGGAAGGACAGGTTGGATCATATTAAAGACATTGGTGACAAATGTCTCGCCCTGCTTTCCAAGCCCCACCCACTTTCTTGATCCCTGGAGAGTGGTCATGTGACCTACAGAGTTAACCTCGGGGTCAGGTAGGTCATAGGAGGTCAGAGGCCGCTGGAGTTCATTACCTAGGATGTGACATGGAGCCAGATTTGTTAATGCCTCCATCTCAATATCCTTCAAGCTGAAAGTTTGTATTTTGACCGATGGTGTTGTTTTTACCCAGAGTGAGCAGGGAAAGGTTCTCCAGCAGCAGGCTAGGCTGACAGGGGGCAGCAGAGAGCACAGAGTCTACAGGCAGCCCCAAGAATGACAAGAAACGGAGAATAAGACGGAGCTGGAGCTCTGGTGAAGACAGACAAATTAGGGATGGGCCGATGTCGTCAAACAGCACCTGGAGTTGGAGAGAGACAGAGCGATGAAGAAGTCAAACAAAGTAGTCACATCTATTTAGTGGCTTAATGTTAACAATTTGTAAACAGCTTCCAAACATACCACACATGAGCAGAGACACTTTAAACCAGTACCTGTCTGTCCGGGTCCTCACAGTCCTCTTCTGATTGGCCCTTGGCTTTATCGGGCCTCCATGGCAACCAGTGAGCTGCTTCACGAGACGACTCCACCTGCAACCAGACTGTCGCTCTGGGCAGGCTCCGGTCCTTCACCTCCTCCTCGTCCTCTTCCTCGTCCTCTTCCTCCTCTGTGGACACACAGGAATGTGATTTTAGCCCACAAATCAATTTAGAGATCATTCCAGGATTTACATCCACACTAAATAAAGTAAAGCCTACCTCACTTTGCTTTAAGGATGTGTGTGTGTGTTTTACCTGCGCTGGGCTGCAGCCACCCGCCTCGCTCTTGTTGGAGCATCCAGGCTTTCCAACCTCTGGCCCCCAACTCTCCAACCCTCGCTTCCCCGCTGTCCCAGAACGGCTCAAAGAATTCAACCTATGCACACATAAAAAACATCAATCAGCTGTAAGACACAATTTCCTCCTTATTTACATTACTGGGCCACCGGTGTGTGTCCTCTTGTATTGCTACAAAACCTATAGAAAGGTATGTACACCTTCATCAACTAAAAGAAGACAAGTCCAAGTGAAAACAAACTGCTGTAGATAAAATATTCCTCACAGGGATACAAAAACAAGTAAACACATTTTGCTGGTTTGTTTTATTAAGAAATGAACATTTTGGGAAATACGCATATTCACTTCCTTGCCAAGAGTTCGATGAGAAGATCAATACCACAAATGTTATTTTTACATTTACATTTTACCAGCACCTCTAAATGAGTCCTGGGCACATTGACTTCCTGGTTGGCCGGCAACCTCACGCAGATCACAAGACTCCAGGAAGTCACTGCACCAGGCAAAAAAAAATAATTCCCAAAAGGTTGAACTATTCCTTTTAGCCGTGATTACATATTAGGACTGGGTTTTACAGTCACGATTAGGATTAGGTTTAGATTTAGAAATGTGTCGGTGTGTGTGTTTACCTGCTGCTTGGTGGACAGTTCCCGCACGCTGTCAGGTTTGTAGAAAGTAAAATCGATCATGGCCTGGAAGAGAGAAATGGCCTTCTCTGAGTGACCAGACTGACGAAGGAAGTGACACTGCTGGGTGAAGATATCTGGACAGAAAACGGCTTTCAATAAGCACTGAGCATACAAACAAAATCATATTGTACTGAAACAAAAGAGAATATGACGACAGAAGTGAGTTATAAAACTGGGCTGACAGAGAAACTGAGCAGGCTAACTGCAACCATTGTATCCGAATCAGAGTGGAAAAACGGGGCAAGTAAAGGCTAAAGAAAATCTCTGTTACCTAACATGTCCTCCTCAATCCCTGGCAGGGCCGGGTGTGAGACCATGCTACCATCACGCACAGCACTGAGTGTGCTGAGACACTTCCCATAGGCTGAGTTGACCTTTGACACGGTAAAGTTGCTGAAGTAGCTCTGGGTGAACAGCAGATACTCCCTCCACATGGGGGCACTATTTGGGTGGAGGAACACCTGAAATACAATAAATAAAACAGGAGTAAGCCTCGTTAGGAGAGGTGCATTTGTGATGACTGCAGCTGACTTTCGCCGACTTGATGGTCTAACATGAGCTGCAGGCGTCTGCAGGGGCGGGGTGTAAAAACGACGAAGTCAAGTCAGACAAATTCTACCTGCGTAAAGTTATTGTGAGCTGAGATCAATGACTGAGCATTTTTCTTTCTTTTCTAAGTTCAGCATGCATCACGTCACTCTTGTCCAGTTATTTTCAGGGCAAAAAAATAAGCGATTGCTGTAATTGCACCTTGACTACAAAACACGCCGAGTGAGTTACATGGAAACACATAAGGGCTGTAGACTGACCAACTTCTTCCACTCTTTAGCCAGAAGTGAGGGCTCCCAGAGCTCCTGGCAGACCCTGAGCCTCTCCAGCTGCAGAGCTATGCAGCTCGGGTTGGTTGCCACCGCTCGCTCTGCGATGCTCAGCTTTTTCTCCAGGACTGCTCGGTGGGAAGCCTTACGATGTTCAGCTGAATCGCTGCCCTGTCGCTCCTCCTCGCCTCCAAACACTGTGGCACTCACCTCATCCTAGAAAGGGAGAACAGATGATAGAGTCAGTTTAAAGGTAATGCTGCATAGGAATAACTTAAGGAATGACTTGAATGAAAAAGAAATAAACAGTATAATATGTAATATAATAATTTTATAGTAACACCATCTGGTGTTGTACATACATTCTTGTGTCACCAAAATCTTAGTTGATAAGGTGATGAAACCTGCTTTTGCTTTACTTAGGCTTCTAGATAACAGTGTGTTATCTAGAAGAACACACTATTTGCAAGTTTCAATATAAGCTCAAAACATCCGTGTGATTTATCTACAGTTTTACAGTAAGTATAAATTCAGGTTAGTTTGCAATACATCTTTCAAATTTCAATTTGATCTTTGCAACCTCAGACTGTAGCCAATGGCTTCTCAGTTTGGTCACCTGTAGCCATCATTAGGGGATGTGTATGTTTTGTTTGAGTAACGTTTGCCGTTTTGAGAAAACTATTAGGCCTTTTTTAAAAGAATGGAAAATACATATTTTTACTATTTTTAAAGAAATGAGTTTGGGTAAAAGTCCAGTAGAACTGAACGATCAGGCCTGAGAGCCACAGACAGAGATTTGAGACAGGTGAAGCAGAATAAAGCAGCAGTCTTTACATTAACAAAAGTTCAGTCTTCATACCTGGTATCGTATGAATTTTATCCATAGCTGCGTGTCTGCTGGTTGCTCTCTGAGCCGCCTGTTAAACTCTTCAGTCTTTCCCGTCAAAAACGCTGCACTCTGCCCAGTCTGCACGTCCTGCTTCTGCTGCTCCGGCTGGTCCTGCTTTCCCTTCCCCTGCAGCCAGAGGGCAGTAGAGGAGTCATAAACACCGAGGGGATTTGCTGCTGATGTCTGCCCTCTGTCACCTGGATTGACAAATGAAAGGCTTGGAGTTAAGACGAGAGGATTAACATGAAAAAGATAAAAAGGCCAAAGATCTCTGACACAGAAAAAGTGCACTCAAATCCTGAAATGTTCTTAATACAATATTGTAGTGTTCAATCCCTGCAAGCTGACAACACATTTCACACTTCATAGGTCGACTAAAGCCATTATTCTAATACCCCAAATCAGGTCAGCCTTACTTTGGGTATTTTTACTGATTATCTGTTAAGAATGTGAGAGCTTAAAACTTTAATTCCTTGGTTCCTACAATTAGGGCTGCTGAAATAACTTAACGATGCTGATATATTGACTAAATCTGTTTCAGTTTAGATAATTGTGTGGAGTTTGAACTCCTTAAATGCAACTCTGTTTACAGAAATCAGTATACCAACTTCAGTCATGTTGTGTGTATGCAGCTTTAGAATAACATGGACAAAACTGTATTTTCAACATTTTTCATATTGAAATAATTATAACGTGGTTGTTGTTTTTTTTTTGCAAAGCATGTTGTGGCTAAATATCTTACCAATCTCTCCTCCTCTTTTTCCCTCATCGTCACCCAGCGGGAGGAAAGAGGTGAGGCCAGAGGCATCACTGCACTCAGGACTCGTTGGTAATGTAGGAACAGGGGGTTCGGACTTCAACAGCTGGCGACTGACTGCAGAGAAGTATCTGTCTGCTGCTTTCTTCTTGTCCCCACCTTTCTGTTTCTTGTTTGACTCCGACTCCTCCCAGCTGACTCCCTGCCTGCGAGGATCCAGACCCAAGGACGAGCTACCTTTCCTCTTATACCTGCAACACACAGAGAGTTTCAAATACTGGTATGATCTTTAAAATGATAACACATTACATTTTCATTTCAGCTACTGTAGTCTTTAAACCCAAGCTCAGTGTTGAAAGGCTTTGAATTATAATAAACGGTAGAACCAGACAGTTAACATGAGCAGGGATAGTCACTAAAACAGACCCCCTACATTAAATGAAAACAATCAAAGGACACAAATGTCACAGCACTGCCCTCATGGTGCAGAGTGTATGTATGTCTTACCTAGCTACATCTCCTCTGTACAGAGACTTGTATGTCCAGTTGGCTGCGTCAGCTTTACGGTCCACACAAAACGGCTGTTCTGTGGGCGACTGGAGGTCATCCAACCAAGAGAAACGACTTGCTAACGGAGCAACCTTGGGCCTGCATGGATGCACACACAACCCCAAACACACCAACCATAAATACAGGCCAGAAGTAAGCCAGTGCTATTGTGTATAGTGTAAGTATGTGTGATGTAAACATGTGTGTCCATACCCATCTGCCTCTTCCTCCCTTTTGAGGTCACTGGGGTAAATTGTTTCAGAGTCAGATCCACTGCTGTCTGAATACCTCCCGCTCTTCTTTTTGTGTCTTTTCTTCTTTTTCTTCTTCTTTTTCTTCTTCTTGGGTGGCACGTTACCCTCTTCCTCCCCTGACTTCTCCTCCACAGAGCTCACCTCTCTGCCCGCCCTGAGGATTATAAGGTGAACTCAGCGTTAATGGGAGGCAGGGAAGCCAAGAAGATACTCCAACTAAACACCTGCCTCAAGTTCAGTTAAAGACTTATTTGCAAGTACCACTAAGTAAATAAGAAAAGTAAGAGAATAAAATGTAATTTCTAAACAGAGTGAATAAGAAGTTGGATACAAGAAAGAAGAATAAGAACATAGAAATAAGAAACACAAGGAGAAATGCATGATCAGAAAAATGGAATAAACAGTGGTACAGAAGCAACATTTATGAAAATATGTGTCAAGAAAAAACACAAAAGATGGTAAAAACTACAAAGTTGTGTCCTTAAGCATGGTAAGAAGCTGTTTTTGATTTGTACCTTGATTCCTTCTCGTTGAGCCTCTCAGTTGTCTCAAAAAAACGAGTATGAAGAGAGAGGGCATCTCTGGTCTGAAAACTCTTATTCTGTAGCCAGTCTAGTTCTAAAGTGAGAGAGACAAAAAAAGAGCTATTCAGTTATTAGGAGATGGATGGAGATCATGATGGTAACTATCACTGCATCTATTTACACGTTTGCGTGTGTGAGGATTACATGGAGAAGTTATTTCCAGAAAAAGTGTAAGTAGACCAGAGTCTAGAAAGCCAGAAACCAGACATGTTAACACAGTCTGTACAGAGTTGATGACAGAGTTGCTGCATGTGGATGAGCACTAAGACATGCCTGCACTGCCACAGAGGATCAGAAGGCTGAATAGTATTACAATCATGTCTCTGTGAAGCTGAAGAACCAGGTATCTCTATGTTCCATGTACCTCAGATTATAAAAAAACAACAAGATTAAAAAACAGGATGCCGGAATAGTGATGACAACGAGGTCGTGTTTGCCCCTAAAACCTAAAAATATCATAATAAGTGAAGAGGAGATTAAGGATCAACCAAGTGTATTGCCTTTGTCTTTAGCAGAGACATACACTTTGGAGAAAGTCATCAGGCTTTGTACCATATTCTAGTAACTTCAATATATATCATGCAACAAAACGTTTTTAAACTGGTATAGATTGTTGCTAACAGACAACAATCACTCGCCAGCTCTTAGTTAGGACTCATTCTCCCTCTAATAATTATACATCTTTAGTTGGTCTATTACGCGAAGGTGACAAATAGTCAAACGGTATCCTGGCTTTCTGAAGAAACACTGTGGCAGAATGTAAACTTATCGTCATGCTACTCTGTCATTCACCTTTAACGGCAGGCAGACGGTAAACAGCTAATATCAGCTAGCTCGTGTTCAACAGGTTTTACTACTCAATATGTCGACAGCAGAGTGTTGTCGTGTATTGAGACGAGAAACAATCTGTATTAAAGCATGAAGGAGTAACTACCTTTGGACGAATCTTCAACTTTGTTACTCTCTGCTTCTGCGAAAGCTGGAAACAGAGCCATGATGGTGTGTCGCATATAAACAGTCGCGGGAACATGACGTCACTTAACGGCCAGCTTACTGAAATAAAATGACCAAATAATAATCACTAATAAATAAAATGACCAATTAATTACCCCAAGATTGATTTTATTGTTAATGTGATCATTTTAATTTACAAATTAAATATTTTCTCTTTCTTAATGGTTTTTACATATTTTATAAACTCTAACGTTAACTAAAACAGTAGGCCCATATGGGCAATTAAAATGTTATGAATACATTTCTGAAAATAATTGCGATCTTCTTTTTTTCTATTTTAAATTGTATTAATTTCTTTATTGTTATTTAGTGTTTATTGAGTGTTTTTGTTCTTTATTGCTGATATAAGACGGTTTTCCATGTTTAAGACTTTATTTGTGATGAAGTTGAAATGTGTTTTGGATTAATAAAGTCTTGGAAGAAAAAAATAACGTGTGTTTTTCTGATAATCAGAGAAATAAAAAACAGAAATATAAGAGTTTTAAAAAATATTTTATCTAATCTTACATACTAATTGTCTATTTAACTTTTTTAAAGTTTTGGTTTTCATTTACTCTACTGGATTTGACAATGACCCCCAGCCTGGTTTTTCATAAACATAAAAGCAAAATGCTTTAAAATGGACCAATGTGTTAGTTATGGGGCTTAGATCATGCTACAGCTTGATGAATGAGATGAGCAGAATCTGAAACAAATGGAGGAGAAAGAAGTCTGGTGGTTAATGTGATCCCTGAAAACTGCAGATAAAAATACAGTGAGTTGCCAAAACAAAGAAGTTTATATTAAATGTGGAAATATTTCTTAGAACTTGTGATTGTGTGTTAGAATTATACTTGAGCTCCCATGAGAAGGCTTTGAGCTTTGCACATTTCTTTTACAATTACAAATGAGTCCAGGTTTTTCAGCATTCAGCATTAAATGTTTATGAAAAGAACTTTTTTTTTTACCGTGTACAGGAAATAGGTGGCTGTCACACTGTTAATGCTTTTAGGCACCCTCCTCAGCATTTAAAATTAGGACAGATGCACACAAAGAACAGACAAAATTAGCATTTGTAAAATGTATTATACGCATACACCATAGTCAGGACAGCACAGAGGGGCTTTACGGTGGTCCAGATCGTGGAGAGGGCTTCTGTTGGCTGACAAAGAAAAAGATTTCAAGGGAAGGGTATGCTAAAAAAGAACTAGTTCGTACAACGTATTGTCTGACCACATTGGAAGGCCCACACATGGCCACATTCAACAGGATGATAATCTGTCTGTCACAGAGAGGGACGAGACGTGATAATTGTTTAAATCTGGGGATAACAGGGTACATTTTCAGACAGTCTCTCCTGGAAGGCGTTCATAGTGCTTCACGCATTCGTACACACAAAAGTGGTTTAAAAAAGAAGAGAGAGCTGGAGAGAGAAGTTCAAACCCATCTTATCTTACCTCCACACACACCTGTCCAATCACTGTGTGAAGAGGTCTTGAAGTTACAGTAAATTGTTGAACACATGGATGTGGTTGGAAACAGACATCCACTTGGCCAGTGTCTCTTCTCGGGAAGTAGAGGATGATGCAGACCATTATGAGTGGTTGACAATACAATCTTTGCATGGTTGTGTATTCCAGGATGCCTGTCGGTGAAAAACAGTGTGGTCAGAGGCACCTTTGACCTCTGGGACTCAAGACTTTCCTTTTCTAGTCTGACTGTTTCATCACTCACAGCTATTGCTATTTAAAGTGAAGATTTAGGCACATAGGGTGTCAGATGTGGTGAATGCAAAGCAGGAGAGAGCCCGAATGACACGGGACATTTAGTTCTAATCAGTTTCTCAGTAATCAGTAACTCAATTTTAATCCAAAATACAAGGCATTAAGAAAACCCATGGGTAGTGGAAACTGGCAAAATCCAAAGTGTAGAACACTCATCATATGACAATGACCGGACGGGGACTGAATAGAAACACCAAACATATATACACCAGGGACTAGCAAGCAGGCCAAGAGCAGCACAGGTTACAGGGATCAGGGCTAACAAGACAGGCAGGCAGAGAGACAGCAGGGAAAAACATAGAGACGGGCAGGGAAAGGGATTACTGGGAGAACAGACATAACACTTGACAGGCAGACAGAAACTGAGCATGAAACAAACACCAGATAGAAACAGAATCAGAACTTAGGCCGGCACAGATCCAAACAGGAACAGAACCGAAACAAGCAGACTGAACACAAGGCACAGGCAACTGACACAAGAGAAGAAACATAACACAGAACAGACTGAAAACTAGTCATACAGATAGACTACAAACGTAACAGGGAAAACAGACTGAACTAAGAACAGAACACAGAGCAGACATGGGTAAAATACAAACAAACACAGAAGCACACAGACCAGGAGTAAACACTAAGACACAGAACTAAGAGACAGAACTAAGACACAGAACTGGAACGCACAACTAAGTAGTAAGACAAGAAAACAATGAGAACCAACACAAAAATCCCCACAAGAATAAACAAGGCGAAAAAGTAGGCTATAACATGAGACATGGAAACAAAACACACACTAAATAACAGATACCAAACTGATTAATAAATAAACTCACATAGAACTAAACTCAACAGAACAGATGACCAGACTAAACTGCAGAAAACAGAATCAAAATACAGTGAAGGCACGGCTAAAATAATATAACACAGACAACTTCAGGACAGGACCGAGACACACACACACACACACACACATTCTTCATGGCCACGGCTCTGTTTTTAGCAGCAATGCCAACTAGGCTTTTGTATTCTCACCTTACCTATTGTGTCCGCTCTTAAATCTCCATCCCGTGCCATGTTACCAGCTGCTGTGGTCAGTTGGATCATCACAACCTGTTTTCTAGGCCAATCCCAGTTCACATTTAGAAATCGCTGTTTGTGGCAGGAATAAAGAAACAAGGGAAAAAGCAAATACTCATAAAATGTTGAAAAATTTAAAACAATTTTGAATATATAGCTTCATCTGGAAGCAAATCAGAAGAGGTGACATAGTCAATGGTACTGAAGAGGGCAGAGTGGATGCCTTTCTTATAAGAGTAAATTAAAGAGGCTTGGGAAAAGGTTGTTTTTCTCCCTTATCACTGACCCTGTTCCCCAACATTGACAGTGCATTTTTATTACCTGCTTGATTTTTAACTGCAATCCAATGTTTCAGTTTATCTGATAATGTGTTACTGTTGTTTCATACAGCAACAATGGGGTTCATCCTGTTGTGTGTGTGATTGTTCTGCCTGGAGGTTGGGGCAGACCAGCTGCTTAATCTGGATACTGAAAACATCATTGGGTCCTCTCAGCAGGGAGGGGCTGGGCATTGTTAGAGGGATAGGTAAATTAATTCTGCAGTAAATTAAATTCTATTACATTTGGTATGCATGGGTGCCCAATAGTAAACTGTGACGTGTGCAACAACTCTTACATTGATGTTTATTAATTAATTAATAATTTTCTTTAAGTTGTGATGCTCTTCTCTGTTTAGTTCACCCTATACTTGCCTGCCCAGGTGGTAGGCTCCCGTAGGTGAGGCTGAGGTGACAAAATACCATTCACTGGGGAGGAGGAGACTGCAGCTTTCTTTACTGTTTTTTTTCTTTTGTTGTCCCTTTAGCTTCTGCTTAATTTAGTTTTGTTGAAATCCCTGGCTTCTATTTTTGCTTCTGTTCTAGTATCTTTTTGTCAATATGCTGCCTTTTTTGCACTTCCTCCATCCACAATAAAATGTTTCATAAAATGGTAGGAATAGATGTGTTTTTATTATGAGTTATACAAACCACATGTGAAACTGTCAGACTTTCACAAGTTCTCCTTTATTGGAACTTAATATATATAAGGATAACTTTACACTATAATACACTAATGTCGAACAACATACTCAGAAATCATTGTTCTTTGGATTGAGAGAGGAATATGGTTTGTACCTATTCCATGGAGACATGGAAATGTATTACCATGGAAATGTATTACAATATGGAGAATTTGTTATAAATTTAATCTTGGCTGTTTTGTTGTAATAACAACGTAATGTTATAAAGTGATCAATGGTTCAACAGGTTTTGGAGCACTGCAGTATTGTATCTGAGACAATTATTTTCATCTTATCCAGTTCCAAGCCAAAGAAGTAAGCTTTAAAACACTGAATGAAATGTATCCATCTAATGAATTCCTGCATGAAAAAAAGAGTGAGTTGGGATAATAGCCTACCTATGGCTTTTGTGAGAAAGATACTAAGATTGTAGAACATATTTTGTAGTATGAATGGCTATGATTGCAGAGTTGGCTTCAATATAAAGATAAAAGCTAATGCTGCTAATGTTTGTTAAAGCCTATTTATGAAGGAGAAAACGTGGACTTATATGGTCAGACCCAGCAGATTGAAGAATGAACTGAAAACCAGCAAAATCCCTTGACTGTATGAGGAAACGCCCTTATGCTTCAGATGAGTTGAGCATGATATAGACTAATAATTACTCAATGCTTTTCTTCCATGGAGACAGAATGTGAAGGATTAGTTCGATAGTCTACTTGTGGATTAACAAACATGGACTCACACTACACTTAAGCTACTTTTTTAAATTTGTTGATTTGGTGGGGGAAGTACAGATGAAATGAAAAAGTAAAGATTGTGTCACAGATGATCATCTATCACTTCAGTGCTGCCTGTCTGTGTTACCTTTCTGATTCTGAGCAGCAGGGAGGTTCATGTATTGGAGATGACTGCCAAAAAGAAACTAAATATCAAGATGTAGCTTTTTGCACAAAGCAGAGAGGCGTGTCTCTACAGAAACGCTGCTGTGTGTTGAATTCTGTTTTGTGTTTCCAAGGCAACAGGTCCCACATAACAACATCCAATCAAAACTCGACACTAGGTTTTCTCGACCAATGACATGTCCGGTGTGGTTTGAATGACAGTTAGTTGGTCCAATAGCGTTAATCGGCCATGTTGTAGTTGGCAGCGCTCCACTTTCTCAGGTTAGTCCGCTGCTGAAGCGCCCGAGTAACTTTCTCTGTGTCAGTCATTCAGAAGTTTTTTATTTCGACCAAAATGAGGGAAATCGTTCACCTGCAGGCAGGCCAGTGTGGAAACCAAATTGGAGCTAAGGTTAGAATAGCCTGGTTTAACAGTGAAGTCTCAACTTCATGACAAAAAAGAGCGTGAATGTTACATTTGGTTGGGCGGGCTGATAAATGAGCTTAACTTCACGTTGCTTAGCCTCGAAGCTAACACCTTGGTGTCCAAACCGCCGATGGGACTGACTCGCAGGGGTAAGTCATGCTACTTTAACCGTTGTCCTGTCGTGCCTTTCCCCAAATCTAGTTCTGGGAGGTGATAAGTGACGAACATGGCATCGACCCCTCCGGGACATACCATGGGGACAGCGACCTACAGCTGGAACGGATCAACGTGTATTACAACGAGGCGACAGGTGAACTTCACTTTGCTGTTCAAGGTTTCCGAGCTAAGTTACAGAGTTAGATTATCTCATTTCTAACGGAGTCGAGGTAATTCAACACTGCTCGGAAGGCTTGTTAGTACCGTAGACATCCAGCAGGCGGTTCTTATCCCGCTAGAATCCACTAGAAACCAGTCAGTGCGCCCTGTTTGGCTCTCTTTCCTAGTTACTGTCGCCCCGTCTCTATGCTAACGTTACAACAAAACAACAAACCTCCAGCCAACGAAAACAAACCAAATATGAATGTTAGCTTTAACTTATTGTAATATATGTAGCATATACAAAAGACTAACCTTGTTTATTTTTTAACCTTATGACTGAGGCATTATAGTTGAACATGTAAATGAACACGTTTCTCACTCAATATCAAAAAACACTTTATAAACCACTTATGGTGTTAGTTTTGCGCCTTCTATTGCTCTACTGGAACTGTCTGCTGTAAGGAGCCCATTCAATTGTTATAATAAATTTCAAACAGGTAGCTCAATGTTGAAACATAAACATCTCAGAGTTTTTGAGTTTTTTTTCTCCTTTTCAAATCAGTGAAAAGCATTGAAATTATTGGCCTGCAGAAGACTTTTTTGCTAAGTATTTAATGCACACTAACAAAAAGGAGAATAAGTGAGCAGGTCTTTGAGTAAATTGTTTCATATCTTTCCTTAATTTGGCCACCTGTGTTTTCATCTCCAGGTGGCAAGTACGTCCCTCGTGCAGTGCTGGTGGACTTGGAGCCAGGCACAATGGACTCTGTGAGGTCTGGTCCCTTTGGCCAAATCTTTAGACCAGACAACTTTGTTTTTGGTGAGTATTTAAATATGAACATTCATGTGTGTTATAACTTCTATATATGCATCTATATA
>JAPMOB010224872.1:0-12453 GCA_029875015.1 Lepomis gibbosus | reverse complement strand
TATTGTTGTCAATCTTAACTGTAAACTCACCTTAGAATTTCCAACCAACAAACGCCCCCCAAAAGCAGCTCAGCGCCCCCCTTTCTAAAGTATTGCTTCCAGCGACCCCCATCGTCCTCGGAACGCCCCCATTGAGAAACACTGCTCTACAGAGACACAACTGGTAACAAAATATCAATCTGGATGAAACAGACATGGTTCGGCAATGCCCCCCTCACACCCAGTCAGTAACAGAGCCCTGCCAACATGTTTGTCTGGGCTTTATCTGTATATCTTGACAGCAATGATCTGGCCCTTTTTGTGAGCTTTTGGCCTCGTATCAGGTGTTCTGCACTGCACCACTTGGTATAAAGTAGCTTGAGGAGTAGGGAGAAAAAAGTTGCCTGATACAGTGTTGTTGAGCCTTTTTCTTGCAGATGTTTTGAGCTGGGCTGTGCGCATTCAGCTTTTGACGTTTTTCAACATTGCTCAAGGTCTCAGTTTTTTTCAAGATGTTTGTGACAAAAACTCTGCAGAGGAAGATGGGAAAGAGAATATGAGAATGCATATTTAATTTATCACAAACAAATATACACATTGTTTGGCTGTCTAGTTTCTCCATTTGTATATTTGAAGGAACACTAACATTTGACAGTACACTTTTAAATTCTCCAGTGTTTCTGTACTTTTCTCAATAATAAAGACAGAGTTCTAATAAAAATGTATAAAAAACATCTTCAAAATGACTATAATCTCTAGGAAATTAAATCATTAAAGCACTAAAGCACTCTGTGTGCGAAATTCAAATCTGTAGCATGGTATTTAATTTTGTATACTCATAAAATCATACTTTTTAATCAACATTTTTCTTAAGTAATGGACTGAATCGCTTCTATCTTAAAAGCCTAACTTCTTGTGCAAGATATCTTGCAAGTGGGTTTGTAGCCTTTCTCACACTTTTGTTCTCTGAATTGAATCTGCTATCCTTGAGCTTGTGTACCATCAGTAGATACCTGAATAGCAAGGCAATCTTCCTCCCTCTCCCTTGCTCTTCTCCATTGTTGCATTGCATTCAGAGGGAGGATGAAGAGCTGGGAGGTCACAGATGGAGAGAAGTGTTATGTTTGTTCCTGTCTCTGCTCTCTGAGTGAATGTCTCCACAGATGGGATTATATTGAAAGGCGAACACAAATTTGCAGAGCACTGAAAGCGCTTTAGAGGCACAAGGCCACACCAGGCACATAGCTAACTGTACTTGTTAGAGTTTTTCATCATCCATCTTGTTATCAATATGCCAGGGTATTTTTTATCTTAAAAATGCTCACTCTGTTCCTACAAATTCTTGGTATACTGAATATGTTCTACATACTGAATGTGTTCTTAAGATGACTACATAAATGTACATACAGTGCTGTGTAAGGAAGAACATGTTGAAGAATACACATGCTATTCATTTAACGTTGTGACCATTTTTTGCTTACATTTAACACTTGCACAAAGTCAAGGATTTTGTAGGCATATCATCAGGTGTATTATCAAACAATTTTACATACAAATGTAGTTGGAATATAACTGGGTGAGGAAAAGCTAAACTCAGCTAAGAAAGTGAGGTTACTGAAGACAGTTTACTCTCAGAATTCATATACCATGGCAAGACTGAGCACAGTAACACAAGAAGAGCTTTGATCCCCATAAAGGTAGCTTCCTGCTTCTGTAACATTTCCCCCCTTAAGAACAAGGTTGTTCTAAGAACCTTGAATTTGGCCCAGAAAAGACAGCAATACAATATAAAAAACCCATAACAATTCAGCTTCACAATGGTCAAACTAGTCTGTAATCTATCAATACATTACCCATCTGCCATACTTTCCAATTCAAGCTGCATCCTCCAACATGTCTCCCATCCCACCAGTACTGCAACCTCAGTACCAGGGGAGCTCTTTAAGAGGAGGAAGGACAGGAAAATGAGCAGAAGAGAGCAGAGGAATAGCTGTTAGCAATAACATTACTGAACCCTTAATATGGCGTATGTCTAAATGGTATGGTTGCAAAAACAAAGCCCATCGCATCAGTCTCTGGTTTGGATTTTGCAATGACCTTAGGAAAGTGAAAGGGTTATGTTCTGTACACTGTCAGGAAAGACATCCCTGAGCCCACATATGTCAAAATGCCGCAATGTCCATACCAGTGCCTATGCTTCCTTTTCGATCACTGAGTAGTTCAACTGATGTTTGATGAACTTCTTTGAAAAGAAACTCACTGGGCAATCCACCCCTTCCCCATTCTCCTGCAGAAGAACAGCCCCAGCACCCTCTTGACTGGCATCTGCAGTTTAAAAGGGTGGTCAAGACGTGGTGCTACCAGCACTGGAGCTGAGCAAAGCAGAGGCTTCACTTCCTCAAAAGCCTCTCGACAACGGGCAGTCCAGATAAACTCACTTCTGGCCTTTAACAGGTCTGTCAATGGGGATATTACTGAGGCAAAGTTTCTGCAAAACTCCCGGTAATATCTTGCCATCCCTAAGAAACGCATCAGCTCCTTTTTAGTTGTTGGCTGAGGGAACTGCTGCACTGCAAGGATTTTGCACAGGTCGGACAAGCTCTACCACCTTCCCCAGATAAGTAACAGTGACCTTAGGTTGGCAGGACAACCTTACAACCCAACAGTGAGAGGGTAGTCACAACATATACTGGGCATGCGCATGCCGGTGTAGACAGGAAGCAGATTGTCTACTCTGGAAATGTTCTGCAGCTGCAGCTGCAGATGGGTGTGAGTCAATGTGTGGCTGCAGGAAGGCAACTGAGAGGTAAACTGAGAGGTAGCAGTAGTTTAAAGTATTGTCTCGTACAGACCATAGACAGTATTTAAGAAATGGACGTAGTCATTGTGATGCCACCCGTTGGTTTGCAGACTTCGATTTTGAAGCCTCGAGTTTGTCTGATAGCTAACAGCTGTGTGCGGAGCTAGCTAGCTTCCTTGGTTAGGTGTATCTGTAACATATCTGTATCTGTGAAAGTCCTGTCTGTGTTTAAAAATGCCATTAATTTTTGGATCATATAGTAGTTGGTCGGCATTGTAACTATGCTGATGAATGATTTTGTTCACCGTGTTGGCATGCTGCTGTGCTAGCTATGCTTTCTCCTCACCAATTTAGTTTGGTTGTTCATGGATACTGCTTCAATGGTATTTTTGGGTCTTGGGACAGAATAAAATCCAGGTGAGTCATACTCATGGCACATTTACAGATTATCCTTGCTATCAAGTTCCAGAAAATCAAGTTAGTTTGTTAAATAAGGCAACATTTGGCATTCATTGCAAGAGAGCAAGGCAGCATACCATAAAACAACCAGATGCAGCTAACCTGAAGTTAGGAAGACAGCACCAGCATCTCATTACTGTTGCTCATCAAGGTTGCTCAGCTAAACACAGGGCTCCATTTGACAAATCCGCAACAATTAATATGTAAGCTCCTAAAATTCTGTGTTGTCGCGGTTAGGTTTACTGACATATAAGTCTCCTCTTATTTCATTCACTGCATGCTAATTTTAACTCCTCTATATATGCCATTTAGCATGCTCTGTAGCATACACTTCTGGTGCTGGCCTGTTAAAATATACAAGAAATACACACTATGTGCTCTGTCTATGTCTGCAGCTATGTAGATGTGATGTCTAGGCAAAATAGATTCTTCAGTCAAGGACTGCATCACCCTTTCTGCAAAATTTTGTCTCTTAGGGTTTTCTTGTAAAGCATCCTCCAGTTGATGTAAAAAAAATGCATTACATAAGTAATAACTTACAATAAAGAATAATAAATAATGGAGAAAAGGGTAAATTTTTACTTTAATCACATCAGATGTTGGACTCTCATATATCTAACATTTAACAAACACAAGTTAACAAACCACGCTTGCTTCCTCACCTACATTTAATTTTTTGGGTGATCAGGAAAGAAAAGTAAACCATAATTAAAAATGTTAAACACATAAAAATTAATGTATACCTACAGTATCACAGCAAGTTCCCAGTGGAACAGCCAAAGATTTCTTGTTATAGCTAGTTGATCACTCGAATTATCCTGCTTTAGAAATATAAGATGTGAGCATTCTGACCATAATTCTGACTGAATGAAAAAAGCACATCACAATAGTAACAATGAATGACAATAATCGGATCCACTCAGCGCTAAGAGATCTCAACACGTTAATCGGGTGCAGGTGTACCTCCTTCACCAACGCACACCATCACAGCTGCTAACAAGTGCTCAAGTGATTCCTTCTTTATCACTATCCTCCTCAGTTACAGTTTCTCTGGTTTTGGCTCCTTCAAATTGTAAAAATCACACTTCAGTATTTGCTGAGACTGTGTCAAGTTTTTATTTCACACCAGAGCCCAGCTTTGGAAGCAGCTCAACAGTATGTGATGGTTTTCAGTGATGTGGTGTGTACTGTAATGGACTGACAAAATATTCAGCCATTGCCTGTCAGTGCCATACCATGTAGCTTCAGGCACATTTAACAAATACTTAAAAACATACTTGTAACTGTGGCAACAACCACTTTTAGGGAGCACAGTCAAGGACACAGTTGCCGGAAGGAGGTGCTTAATAGACAGAACATAAATCATGTTCAGTGTTTGAGTTTAATGGTTTTATAAATCCCTTATAAATCGTTCACCAGATTAAATTGTCAACATTTTCACATTACACTACACTACAATGTGTGCAAATTGTATTTAGCATTAGGTTATCCCTACTACAGCTATGAAATACTCAAAAATCCTACTACGAAAATCCCAATATTGATCAAATGAAAATGACAGCATTGACATTTTACTGTAAAGTTTTTCTTGGAAAGACATGAGTGCCTTCAGTGGTTTAACGTTTTGCTTGGTGGTGTCAGGAATGAGAGGCTGTCTGTCAAAATCAATGCTATACACACCAGACATGTAGGATGCTTACAATCATGGACAAAAATATTAGCACTCCTGCATGTCTGTCAAATAATGCACTTCTTCTCTCAGAAACTTGTCGCAATTACAAATGCTTTGGTATTCTCATGTTTATTTCTTTTATTGGAGCAACATAACAACAGTGCAACAGTAACACAAGAATTTCCCCTCCCCGGTAGCAATTCACAGGTAGTGGCAATATAGAAATCACACTTACTACTGGTTCTAATGGATAAATGTTGACTCAACCTTTGTGTTGTGTGTTTGTGTGTACCACACTGAGCATGGACAAGAGGGAGAAGACCAAAGAGTTGTATGAGGATTTGAGAATCAACAATTTGGAAAATAGACAATTGGACAATTGTCCAGAAGAAGTAGTAAATTATGTGACAGATAAGCAGGGGTGCCCATATTTCTGGCCATGACTGTGTTTGAGAACCATTTCTGGGATATATCACAAATAAAATAATTAACAAACTTGTTTATATTTTCATTAAAAACTGAGTAACTGTGTAAATGACAACACTCTTTACATATTAGTGGGCTACATTAATATGAACTTTGCTTTCAATAAAAGCAGTTAACTTCAGTAAAACTTGGATACTTGGGCCAACCTTATAATGCGTATTGGACAGTCAAGTTCTGGGTCCTGGGGGACACCACTGCACCCACAGGACGCCCATGCAGACACAGAGAGAATATGCGAAGTCCACACAGAAAGGCCACAGATTTCCAAATTGGGTTCAAACACACAGGCCTTGCTATGTCACTGAAATGCCACATGAAACTAGCCTATACTATTAGTGTGAGTTATTCAGTGGCAAGAGATTAAGTTACCTGTGTTAGCAGTCACATATCTTATTGTGTCTTGTAAATGAGAGAAGCAAAAATCAATCATGTTAGCTGTTGTTAGTGGGGTTTAGATAGATTTGCAGACAAAAAATGTGGATAAGAGAGATTTTCTGTTATGCTGATCTGTATTTGTCTTCCAAAAGCCCTGTTGTGGCTTGTGAGCCTGTTGCTATGACAACCACCATTTGATACCAGTGGTGTGTAGGAAGGCAGAGAGATATGGCTGAAAAATTAGCAAACTGCTTTATGCATGTTTTATAATCTATTCATAATCTCCATGTATGCGTGTTTGTGCCAGGGGAATAAATAAAACGAGTTTGGAAGAGGAATACACATACTCCAGAAAATCACATTCATTCAAGTTTTGAGTAACACTGCGTCATATTCCTTCCCATGATTAATTCAACGATTATTTGTGAATGCTTTACATTGAGTGCAGTGAATACATAGTTTCCCTTCATTAGCTCACTGTATTGCATCTTTTGCTAATCTCCCATGGAGATAAAGTAGTGACCCACACCTCTTATGAGAATCAATATCACCCCAGTCCCTGCAAGTAACATATTTCCAATTTGCTAAAAGGTCTGCCTACATGTAATTAAATGGTGTTATTCCGCATGGGTATGCATAAACAATTGACATTCAAATTTTGACTTTTAGAAATTCCTTATTGATTAAAGACAAAAAAGTAACAATTACAAAGTATAATGAATAGTGTCCTTTGAAACCATGTCAGTATAGTCAAAGTAGAATCACACTGTTAGAATCACCACATTGCATTAGTACAGTAGGTCTATTACTTAAACATGGTTAAGAATTACATTCATGGATGAGAAGCTACATTGAATGATATATATTTAAGATGATGTTCACATTTTGTCATTTGTAATTTTAAGTCATCCTCTTTCAAAAAAAAAATCTGTATTTCTGACTACACCTAATGTTTTTTAAAAATTACTGTGGTATAACAGTGTTTATCAGCAGTAGCCTGCAGCAATTAGGGGAAAGAGTCCCACTGCTTATGAAAGTGGTTAAGTACCGGTGCAGACCCAAAGGCAGCCCTCATAAACTCTGAATTAGCACAAGATAACTCAGAGATATTGCCTTTCCACATGAGCAGAGAGAATACAGTAATTAAAAGGATATAAAACCTTTAAAAGATGTTAATTTATTTATTTATTATTTGTCCCAAGAGAATAAACTAACATAAAAATGTACCAAAGTTGGTCAGTGTCACTGAACTGTACTTTTTTCACTGTGTTAAAACTTTAAATTAAAAGTTGGGGATTTAGTTACACAAGCTATGTCACAACTTAGCACATTTCTCCTCAGTGACGTTCACTATGAAATGGACTGTTTGCTTGGACTGTTTGCTTTTGACATAGAAATCACAGATGCACCAGCTACAAGCTGATCAAGATTATGGACATCCGGCCTTGCAGTGTTGTGGTAGCTATGGTAACCTCAAAGAGCACCAAATGTTCTACTTGAAGTGTGAGGGTATCATCTGTGACACTGTGCCTCCCTCCCTGTACGGAGGCAAAAACTGTCAAAAATTCACATGACTGCTCCAACTGTCTAGATGATTTCCTGTTAAGGGGCCTGTCCTCTCATCTCTCAGATTTAGGCCACGATTCCAATAAAGGGGATGAATAAAATGCTGTTTACGATGCTTACGCAAGTTCATCTGCAACATATCTTTCCAGAGGCAGTGTGACTTTTATCAGTTTGGATGATTCACACAACACATTGTTAACAGTTCAACAGGACTGTTGCTTTAGTAGAAAGTAGTCCACATGGGTTATGTCATGGGTTATGCTTTAAACAGCACAAGCATTCACCTCCGTTGTTGAAGATATACAGGCAAATCAATCAGCATGGCACTAGGTATCAGTCAAAACTTTTTTTTTGTAATTTAGGTCAACTGACCCTTTAATTAAAAAGTAAATTACAAAATAAAAGTATATAGATGTACGGACGCCTAATGACAGAAGCTTAATGCATTCACTTGAGAAAAAAAATTCTGCTCTGTTTATCTGAATTAACAACATAATTAACAAGATGGAAGCAAAAATGTACTGCCTTTTTAGTTTAATCCATTTTTTTTATTTGAGATGTTGGGAAATACTCTGTCTCTAAATAGATTGCATTGTTATTAGTTTATTGACCCCATTCTTGAAATCATATAAGCCAAGCACTGTTGTTATTAGAAGATCAAGCTCAATATGATCAATGATCAAGCTTTAACTCAGAAAAATGCCATAATGCTTCTGTATAATTCTGCCAATGTGATGAAAAAGAGATCCTGCAAAGATATATATGTAACTTTTCCTCAATGTCTAAATTTTGTTTAGTTGTGTACTATGTAAAGGATTATTATTTCAAATGCTAATTCATTATTTTGAGAACATTTCTCATTATAAAGACTAAAAGGATTATTATTTTGCAATACTAAGTCATTATTTTGAGATACTAAGTTATTTCTTATTATTTTGAGAAAGTTTCTCATTATTTTGAGATACTAAGACATTATTTTGAGAAAGTTTCTCATTATTTTGAGATACTAAGACATTATTTTGAGAAAGTTTCTCATTATTTCGAGATACTAAGTCATTATTTTGAGAAAGTTTCTTATTATTTAGAGATACTAAGACGTTATTTTGAGAAAGTTTCTCATTATTTTGAGATACTAAGACGTTATTTTGAGAAAGTTTCTCATTATTTTGAGGTACTAAATTATTATTTTGAGAAAGTTTCTCATAATTTTGAGATACTAAGTTATTAGACTGAGAAAGTTTCTCATCATTTTGAGATACCAAGTCATACTGAGAAAGTTTCTCATTACTTTGAGATACTACGTCATTAAATTTGAGAAAGTTTCTCGTTATTTTGAGATACCAGGTTATTATTTTGAGAAAGTTTCTCATCATTTTGAGATACTAAGTCATTATACTGAGAAAGTTTCTCATTGTAAAGACTAAAAGGATATTTTTTTTCATCACATTGGCAAAAAGGGCTTCTATAATAATTGTATGCATTATTTTCTGAGAAAACCTGTTTTAATGTCTTCAGACACTGCTGTAATAGCCCCACTGCAGTAATGGCTCCACTGATGCTTGTGAGAAGCATGCCTTCAGACCGTCAAAGGTTTCCATCACAGACCCCATGACTATTGGTTTTGGTTTCTATGACAACTAAGTTGAACTATAAGTTGACTCATCTTTCACAAGCTTGAGTACAGGATTGTGGAGAAAAATATTTTGGTCAGAAAATTTTTCAGAGCCAAACCTGCAGTGTAAAGGAAAAAAGGAAAGCAATCCCATTTTCTAAAAACAATGACAAGATCTATTGATGCATTAGGCATTTTTCTGCTGTGTTTTTTTTCACAGTCCTAATTGTGTTGTGTGCCTTATCTGTAAATCTCTATCTGTTGCTCACGTGGGTTTTACCTGTTGAATTTCTATTAGAGAGGCCTTATTTACACCATTGCGGTGTGAGAAAAAATTAATGACAAAATGGGATCTACACCTTAAATAGAAATATAATAGTAAATCAATACATGAGCCAGCTATTGTATATTAAGCTTGATATTTTTGTCACTGTATTTTCTATATATAAATCCCAGACACAGTAACGACATCTGATGTGACAGAAGCATAGCCCACATTCTCTGTTTAATATTCCTCCATGAAGAGACTGCAAGGGATTTCAGATGCGAACGAGAAGACAGACATGTTGAAACAGTGAAGCAGGGGAGTCACTCGAGTCCATTCATAGACTTACAAATGCTGGATTAACTAGATGCAGCCATGGTAACATGAGGATGAGCAGAGCATAGAGTAGTTTCAGAGAAGCAGTGAGGTACTGCCTGCGAGCTTTGTGACGCAGATTCCACTTTTGCTTATGTTTCTACTTTATGACAAACAAAAAAGCCTTCTCGTGGATAATTACAACCAATCTAAGTCACATTAGATAAATATTCTGCATGTGGAATAGGATATGTTGTTTTTGATGGGAGGAACCTAGAAAGGGCTTTAATTTTTATGAAATTTTAACCTTCACTGAAATACATAAGGAAAGAAATAACTTGAGCAATGGCTAACATCTGATGACGTATATGAATCCTGCATATTGCTTGGAGCTACAATGACTGTTGAAGGTCAGATTCCATCTGAATGTAATACACCTTCAAATGACTGGCAGTGCAAGTGAAAATTTACACTGATTTCATGCCACAGCTTCAAATATTGAGATAAATAGAGTAACTAAATTAGGACTGTTCCTGATAAATGACAACAGAAGACAACCTAAACTAATAATAAAGGCAGTGTGTACTATGTGTCAAAGGTCAGAGAAAGACCTAGCAATACCAAGTTAGTCTGCAGGACCACAGAGTCAATAACTCTAGTCACGTGATTGTGCAGACTCTTCAGCCAACCATATTTATAGCATTTTAATTTAAATTCAACAATACTTTGCATATTGCAAATACCCCTGTTGTCTCAGAAAGTTTAAAATGATCCTCAAGGTTGCTTTAAGGATCCTCGCTGTGAGATTTGTGTGAAATGACTTTCAGATGGCACCAAACACTGCAACATCCATGTCCCTTTAGAGGCTGTTACTATAGTGACAGCGTACCAAAATCAATGCCAATTTAGCTGTTGTGTCAAGCACAGGGACATACGATTATTAGAACATAAGCACATAAATAGGGAGTTAAACCATGTTTTACAGAAGTTGTTTGAGAAGACACTGGAAAGTGAAGTCAAGTCTCAATGCTGAGATGTTACATCTATCATTTATGACTTCTTCTGGAAATAGTTGTGTCTCAGGCTCTCTGGGCTGTCCCTGAAATGGAGATCATTTTTATTCAAGAATATCCCAATCTAGCATGTACCTGAGCTCGATTTTTTAACGAACACCCCACCTAATGCTTTTGTCCTACTTTTGCTACTGTTTCACAGTGGTTATATTTATATTTCAAAGTGCGCTTTTACTTTAAACAATTTCAAACTTGTCTTTCCCCATTAAAATTCCAGTTTTGTATCTCAGGTTGAAGTCTCAAAGACGCAGTGATTGACTCCCTCCTGCAGTGGAGGATTGGAGGAGGATTATAAACCACACTCTCTAAAATAATGACAGTGATATAAGGGATTCCAGGACTCAGATTGGTGATACTGCACAACTTGTATTGCTTAGACAACCAGAGTTCTGGAGTGCCATGTGATACCGGGAGTCAGAAAAGAGAGTAGGTGGTTTTGTGGGTAGGTGGGGAGCAGGTTAAAGATGCTCTATCACTCGCTCTTCTGTTATCCCAATGGCCTTTTAGCGGCATTACTCATTTTAGGAAAGAGACACTCCTGTTACATAAGCCAATGCTACATAGTCTGCCTACCATCTAAAATCCCTGCAGATCCTCTGTATACCTGTACATAATTGCAATGTGCTACAAATCTTTAGATCAGTTTTCTCTTAAAACTGCTCAGCTACCACATGTACACAGTGGTCTCTGCAAAAATCGGCAATTTCAGTTTTAGCCAGGTAACTTTGGAGATTTTAAAGGCAAATGTTTACATCATAAAATCAATGTTTCCAGTATTTCCCACATTTTTACACAGAATTGATAGGTGATCTTGAGTGATTATTATTGTTGGTATTTAACAGTAGTCTTAACCAACAGAATGCATTCAGGCCTGTGAAGCAGAATTCTCTCACACACCTGGTCTGTGAAGAGGCTGAACATGGTACCTGCTCAAGGTGTGCATTAACAATTAGGGTTTTAAAGTTGTTTCTACCTTGATTCATCAACTCTCCAGGGGCTTTAGTCCTGTACTGACATCACTCGAGGAGAAGAGACAGAATGTTTCTTAGCTGTTTTTTTTTCACACTCTACTTTGTATGTCATGCATCAACTCTGAAGAAGGGGAAACAGTCCATGTACTATTAATCTGGTATTACTTACATTACTGACAGTCATTTTTCAAAGCGGCTTTGGAAATACATTTTCATACACCCCAAGCAGCACTGGATGCAGCTCATTTTAGTATTCATTGACAGTCACTTTGCAGACTCTTGAACTTAAATTCATGCCAGATGTTAAATTGCAGAAGCCAGCTTAAGTCAAGACCCCTTAGCTCATGCTCTCTACGATCAATTCACGCCCATCATAAAGATCTCCCTTGTCTCTAAACATAGTATTGTTGTTGGCACTGACCCAGTGAAGCGGATGTGTGATTTTGAGATCTCTTGGTTTGCTGTAGGTTTGTCTCAGTCGTACCCTGTGGGACTTTTTACCTCTCAATGGGTTGGCATGTCATATCTTGAAAAGGCCTTCATCAGTTGAGAGCAGAGCTGGATCTTACTGTGCAGAGAAATCAGCAGAGTAGTCTACCATCAGCTGCTTGCGTGGGTTGTGACGGCTATTGAACATTCTGGGATGGTGTGTATTGTGTATTAAAGTATGTTGGTTGTCCCGCCAACATTTTGTTGCAAAGTCAGGCTGTGTTTGAGCAGTGTTTTCTACCTTCATAGCTCTAGTGGCTCTTGTGACAAGTTAATACAAGTGTATCTGTTCATCTTTTCTCATTCGCTTCTACTACATGCAATAATTTGGTCTTGCATTACTGTAAGTTCACAAAAAATCAAGGTGTGTGCCATTCTGCCTCTCTCTCTC
>JAPMOB010224871.1:0-26399 GCA_029875015.1 Lepomis gibbosus | reverse complement strand
AACAGCTGCATCCATGTTAGCACGTCACGTTTGATGTGGTAATTTCACAGTAGGCACACACAGGTTCGAAGACTTGTTCTCGCCCCTTACAGTGCAATTTGGCTAGGTATACATCTGCGCTAAAATATCAAGGTGAAAGTCATCATAGCTTGCGTAGTATAGACCCAGCTCCCAACCCAACTTTGAGAATAGATTAACGGCGATATTTTTTTTTATCTCACATTAACGCAGCATGTTAACGCCGATAATGGCCCACCACTAGTTTAAACTGAAAAAAAGTTTTGAATACAAGTTGAAATTTGTAAGCATTGTTAAAAGAGGTTAACTCTCCAGTGTTCACCTGAGAGGATTTTGATGGATTTCATTGCGCTGAAATCGATTAATAGAGTTGAGTGACACAATAGTCGACATTTTAATTCCAACTTGTGATTTATGAGATTTGTTGCTTTTCTAAATAAAAAGTGTATATTAACAATACTACTACTAATAATAATAATATTAATTTATATAGAATTGTTCATATAATGCAGTTCAAAGCAATAACATGCACTAAATCGAAGACATTGCCTCAGGCTTTGGGAACTTGTGATAGGTTTTTGTTATTTTCAGACAGTTGTATACACTAAAAATAGTTGTCATGTTCCTGCAAGACTTATCACAACTTTTTTTTTTTTACTTTGACATATTATACATTGTTAACATACCATTTAATACAGAACAGCAGTATCATACTTGACAGATATTCCATGACTTCATTTTGGGATATTTAGTCAAACAGAAAAACTGTGTCAATACTCATTGTAAAAATGGCCTCGTCTGTATGTCCCAGTACGTTGGATTGAAAGCACAGAGACCTTCACCCCAACCATTTCTGCTCCCATGTGCTTAAGGATAATGAACTTGGGCTAAAATGGTAGATGCTTTAAAGGGAATGGCTTTGGAGCCACAGGCTTAGTGACAGGCTGTCGAGCATCCAGAGGAAGTCTCATTAAAACAGTATTTTAGTGTTTTATGACAAAGCTTACAACCAATGTCAGTTCCATTAAGGAAGAGTGGTAGTTGAAGAGTGCCATCATCCTGGAAGGTGACCGATTTTATCTGCCTGACAGCTACCCATAAAAAAGCTCTACTCTTGAATCAACTTTTTATGTCGATTAATTGATTTGTTCAACGCCTTTTTGAATGTTTAATTTACCTAGACCCAGATTAAAATGTCACCATTATGAAATAGTCGGATCCTTTATCGCAGCCAATCGAGCTGGAAGTAATTTTATAAGTCTTGGGAAATGACATTTTCCCAAATGTAAGTCTTATGGCTGGCTTCATACTGTTGGTGGTAGTCACAGTGGAGCAGAGGGCAAATTATAGGAAAAATCAACATGAAGTGTTTCAGGATGGAGTCAAGCCACTACAAGCCTCCAGAACAGGTTCTGTGCCCTTGCCAAGTCTGGAAGATTGGAAGAAAGTGTAAGATATTCTCTAATTTATATATGCAACCTTTATTTAGAGTACAGTAAAAAAAAAAAAGATTGCCAGATACAACAAACGGACATGTAGCAGCAGAGACAGTTGAATGGTTTTATGATTTATTAGGTGTTCAACTATTCACATCATTTTAAAACACACCAAACCATTGAGTGAGCTCTGGTGCACAGGAGCATCTGCATGTGATATTTTTCTCCACTCTTTTATAAAAGTTTTTCCTTTTAATTTGTCCCTGTCTCTACCTCCACAGAACATAATATCTATTTGTTGGCTATCTCGCTTCAGTGAGAATTAATATGTAAAGTTACACATTAGCGCTGGAGTGAGTAGATTCCATGTTTGGCTTGCAGTTTGGTGTTGATAAAAAGTTAATGTAGCATTTAAACTGTTTTGCACTCAGCTGAGTAATGATGTGATACTTGATACAAAATGCTATACATCATGTTTGCTTTAGCATTTGATGTCAAAGAGTGTTCATATTCAAACATCAATATTTATGTTACGGGAGATTTGTTGAGGTTTGACTTGGAAAAGTCCATGTTTAGTTTTCGTGACAGTCGCTGAACACACTTCTTTCCATGTCTTTGATATAATATTAAGGCTGAATATTTAGCTCTCAGGCAAAGTTTTTTTTTGTCAAACAAAAAGGCATGTTTAATTATAAATGAATGTCTTCTCTGGGTATTTCTGTGAGCTCAAATCATCCGCAGTGGGCCTAGTGGATGCAATTTGGTTTGGATGGAGATGCGTATCTACATCAATTGAGACTGATGAACTGAGAATTGTACAGCTCAAGAAAATGACTCTCTTGTTTTCCATGACTGTGTGTTGTTGTAGTGGCTGTGCTGCATCTTAGATTGTAAATTATGACTAAATCAACAGTGAAATGTCAGCAGGAAGAAGTAGTGAATCTACATTCTTTTGACAAAATTCACAGTGCGGTCACAGTGTGACCCCAGTTTTAGAGTACAGCAGGAAACACAAACAAAAACAAATCCATCCATCGTCAAATGCTTATCCTGCGTACAAGGTTAGTGCGGGGCTGGAGCCTATCCCAGCTGACATTGGGCAAAAGGTGGGGTACACCCTGGACAGGTCGCCAGTCCATCGCAGGGCCACAAAAACAAATTAGAGATATATATACTATATATTTTGGCATTTATTTAGAAAAATGGAAACATTCAAAAGTGGCTCATTGTCCATATTCTAACTGTAAAGGTTAAGCCACTCAAATAGTGTTAATAAGAAAAAAATAAATAACACAAAAGCCAGTAATGCTCCATGCTAAGACTCAGATCTGTTGATAATTACTGAACAACTGTAACTCATTTACACAGACACAACAGACTGACAAAAATACACACAGAAGCTCAAGCACCATTTAGTGATGCATAATGCTCGCATATCTCGCATGCTGTAATAAACACTCCTATTGCATTAGTTCCTACCTTGATGTGGCCCAAATCTGCAGTGTGAGGCTGCCTGAACGCTGTGGGGAGAAGGACTCACCATCCAGTCTTTTTTTGTGTCTTGTTCCGCTATTCGATACGTTCGAACTGTGTTGTTACAAATTAAAAATAAACTGGAATGCTCCTATGTAGTGTATCATATGGCATTTTTTCAATTGCCAGTACCAACTCAACTCCACTCGACTCTCGTTTGGCCCACCGTTTTCCATTGCAGATAGTACCCCCTAAATGTAGCTGGTTGTCATTGCAACACCACATGAAACTGCTGTGACTTGATGTTCAACGTGACACACACACGGTAAACGCAGTAACACAGACAGACCAGTGCTTTCCCCCAAGGAAGAAAACTATTATTTGCCAATTATTCTGTACTTTGCCTGCAAAGCTTTACAGTTTTACTGGAGAAAAACGTTTTTCTGTCCATATGGGAATGATCTCAACCAGTGAGATTATATTCTGCCTTCAGACAGTGCTGTCTCTCAGAAATATTTGCAATTAACAAAAACTAAAATCACAACACAATCAAAAAGATGAAAACTTGATAACATTTTTCTGCCTTTCTTTCTTTTTATCCTTATTTCTTCAGATGTGTCCTCTTGCCCCTCCTGAGTATTAAGCCGCCTCAGCAGTCTCTCTTCCTGCTGGTGGACTCCATCGATGAAGGCTGTCAGCTGGGTGAAGGGGAGCAGAGATCCTCTCCTGGTTCTCCCCGGACCATTGCCGAACTCCTGGCCAGCCATCACGAGTTCCTGCCTCCCTGGCTGCTACTCATCTGCTCCGCACGACGACAGAATAAGGCCATTACTAAACTCTTCACAGGTAAACAGTCTAGCACTTCTGTCACATATGTCATTATTTCAGCTGCCATGTTTGGCATTTTTTAAAATCATACATCATTGTTAATATAAATACCTTAATCACAACTGAACCAAGCTGATGTAAAAAGAGACTCTGATAGATGAGATAGTATTTTCACCTGTCAGTACTGCTCCATGCTTGTTTCTACTGATTGGCGGCTGTTTTTCTATGTTAATGTAAGACATTTCACCTGAGAATGCGGTTACAAACAAAGCCTGCGGCCGTTCCTTTTCTGCCATGGATGTTCAAATACTACAGGTGCAAAAGACTTTCTAACATCACAACATGCCCAAAGAGATTAGGGTCACCAGTGCAGACCTCTATAAGAGCTGCAGCGCTTTCTTGCTGTCCTATGACACTGTACCATACCAGCTGCTATTATCTCCTTGTCGGGCCAGCAGCCTTCTCTGTGGTGATGAGCTGGCATAACATTAATCAAGAACCTGACTGTGTGGGAGGAAGTCTCCTCCGCAGACTCGCATTGCTGCATGTACCCTCTCTACCTTTCCAAAACCACTGAATGTGGGAGCTTCTCCTGCCCTCGGCTTAAACCATTACATAATATCCCAGCAGTCAAAGCAATCGTACTCCCCACTCAGGAGATGCATGAAGTCAGGTTCAAGGCTGAAAAAGCTACACATTCCGCAAGGTTCAAGGCTGAAAAAGCTACACATTCCGCCCTATTTTCACTATATATATATATCTCTCTTACTTATGCATTACTCTGCAATCATTAGTTGCTGCCTTAAAACATATAAAACAAAACATTATGCAACACAATACACAGTATCTCAACAAACACAACACATTTTGGTAAATATTGCTGTCTGCTCAAAATACACAACATCACACAGCCATTAATGTCTTAACCACTGGCAACAAAAGTGAGTACGGCCCTTGATTCATAGTTGGATATTAAATACTTAAACCCATCTACATCTTAGTGTTATATTTAGCTCAATTAGAGTGAATGCATCTGAAAAGGCGTCATTGTCAGCCTGTTCAAACTGCATTGGTCCAGTTAAGTGTAGAGAGCCACATGGATTGAACAAGTCACCAGCAGGATTTTTCAGACTCAAGTTCTCTTAAAATGGGTGTCATTTGTGTATTGAGTGGGTATAATTTCGTGATGCAGTACAGTGTCACAATTATCAGAGCACCTGTCTCTCATTAGAAGGATTGTCATGTGTTTACACCTTAACTCAACAATGTAATTTGAAAGTAAATTGTAAATGATTGGGTGCAGTGTTGGGGATTAAGTGAAATCTTAAGTGTAGACATTGGACTGGTGTAAGTGTAGTTTAGACGAGTGCAGATCTGATCAGTGTTGACAGTAGGGGCAAGCAAGGGTGGGGGGGGGGAGGTTAGTCGAGTTTTAGGACACCAGAAATCACTTGGAGTCTATTGTGGGCGTCATGCATTTAATTCAACAAACCAACTGTGATGCAAGCTGCCCACTTCATAATCGCAAAGACAAGCCCACCCACACTTTCCTCTGACATCAAAGCTTCTACGTAGGTGCCTGTGGTAGATTAGATTCTGGATTGGTGTCAGAGTGTAGTATAAAGCATCCTCACAGCATTTTCCAAAAACTTTGAGCCCACAGTCAACACAGATGGAGAAAAAGTTTTCATTTGATTTCTTTTCAGCAGCAATTTGCATTTAATCTTATTTTCTGGTTTATCCCTGTGTGCGTGTGTGCATGCGTGCGCTGTCTGCTGTGTCTGGCCCAACCATATATTTAAATCACCAGATTTTATTTGCAGTTGCATATAAAGATGACAGTGGAGTCACTAGAGGAATATATAGCTGTATATATGCCACAGATGTAAATGCTAATGGGAAATTGTTATCTGTAACTTACTTCAGTGTACCTCTGGGAGTTCTGTGATTGCCTATTTGCCCTTTCTACTCTTATGTTACTAGCTGATGAGCTGTCTGTTCTTTTTGTTTTTGATATGGTTTGAAGGGAATTTCATCTTGGAACAATCTGATAAACAGCAGTTATCTTCTTTCTTTCTTCCTTTCTCGTGGACTGGCTCTCATCTCTTTCCCTTTTTACTGCCTCTTTGATGATGGCCAAGCTTTTGTCAAGCTCTTATTGCAATTGCCTAACATTTGGTTTTAAAAAATTAGTTGCCGTTTGAACAGAGGAACAGAGCCAGACTCTCACATCAGATATGATGCACCCATTTGAAACGAGTGAAGGACATATGTGATGTTGTTTTCCCTTTTTTCAATTGCTTGTGTATGTTCTAGGTTTAATGCTTTCATTATTTCAGCCTTTCATTGAATTCTATTGAGTTTGTGCATCGAGACGCTCCTACAGACCGACAATAAGCCTGGGCCTTTCTCCTTTGCGGATGCTTTTAGCAGCGTCTTTGTTTTGTCTAGAGTCAGTCTTCCGCTTACAGTTCAACACTGGAAATTCTTTTGCTAGGTTGGCTTTTTTCCCTCACACATAGACATTCACACAAACACATTCACCCACTTACCTTGTCCTCCATTAGCTTGTGCGCCTTATTATGAAAACAGCAGTGTGAATACTCCTTATTCATGCAGCACAAGACCTAAAATAGACCAAAGGACTTCAGAGTATCAAATTGAGGCCAAGTGTCCCCTAAAAATACCCTCCATATTGTTTACAAGTCAGAGATGGCAGTGACCTGCCAAAATACTCCACTTTCATGCTCTGTGCAAAGCCAGCTCCTATTATATGTGAGCGGCCTATTTTGTCTGGGGTGGAGGTTGTGTCGGTTTGCCAGTATACTCTGGTCTGTGGTGATGGGAACTTTGTGGGTGTGTGAATATAGTGTCGATAAAGTTTGTGGAGTGACCTTTAACCAGAAGGTCATCATTGCAGAAACGTTGCAGGACCAGACATCTGCTCCAATGCTTTTAAGATTCCTGAAAGAATTTAGGATCCTTTTTAAGAAAGAAAAAGAAGAGTTTCAGTTGTATTTGATTTGTGGTTAATTCACTTGAATCTGACACATACTATCTGCATCAGCTGGAATGTTTTTTTTTTCTAATAGAGATGGCTTCCCACAGGAGCAAAACCCTGAATTCCTCTTTCTTTGCTCAACTGTTATTCCTTGTGTCTGTGAGTGGAATGTGCTTTGGGAAGTTTTCAACACCTCTGAGACCGAGCAGGAAGACGGAGGCATTCTGACTTCTGCAGCAGAATGCCTTGCTTGCATCCGCTCGGTGAATGCCTCACAAACAAAGACTGTTCTGTCCCTCTGGCTGACTTATATGATCATTCAGTTTTGATTATGCCTCACTCTTCATATAAGGCAGTCTTCAAATGTAAATAAGTTGATCTGTAGCTTCTTCTGTATGTCCCAACAAGTGACAGCAGACATAGAGAGAGAAGCCTGTTTTTCGCTGTGCATACCCCCTGTGTGCTACTGTAAGGCCATGGTGGGGGTAGCAGAGTGGAAACACTTAGGCAGCGCTTTTGGTTGGAAGCAGGGTAAAATCTGTGCCAATTTGACAAGTCCTCCGGCAGAAGGGAGAGAAAGGGAAAGGGTAGAGGAGAGGAGGCGGGGTTAATATGGGAGACAGGGGGTTGGGCGTTTTAAATAAAAACAGCCTCTTAGACATGTATTTTTTCAAAAGCTCATACCTCAATCTCATCATTTTCTTATTCGTACAATAATGATAAAGGTGATGATAACTCATAATTGTCACTTACATTATGCTGACTCAGACATGGCTTGTATAATGTTCCAAATTTAATAAATGACAAGATTTTACATTTTTTCTGTATTGGGATAATTACAGACTCATTTTAATCATAATACCCTCATAGCGTTTGATCCAGCCGAGTGTGTGATCGTTTTATCGTGTGGAGGCATCACTCAACTGTAATGGCTACCATCTGCCCAATATTGTTTATGGTGCATGCTTGTCAAAGTCACTTTTTCTCAAGTAGTAAGCATGTGAAGGTGCTTTCCTAGAGCTAGGGAGTACTGTGTTGAATACACTAGAAAGTTTGTCTAAAAATCCGATTGACTTAAAAATTTTGCTGTGCATTCTAAACCCATTAAATAAAAAAAGTTGTAAAAGTTGAACAAACAGTGATTTTTCGTCCACGAGCGTGACCATGGCATGGCATCGAAAATCAACATTTCGCCACAAAACAGGAAGTTGTTATAACTTCAGTGTACATGCTCACATCTACCAAATACCAAATTTGACATGTTTGCCCTGAACACACCATATGCCAATATTTACTCAAAGTCATGGCGTCTCCTGCTGGCAACAGGAAATGTCACGTTTTGTGATGGACTACTCCTTCAAGGTTGGCCATACACTTCAAAATTATCCCAGAAAGCCTTTAGCACATTGACGATGCCATGTTGTAGTTTTAGGTTATTGGTGTGATGGTGGCGTGACGTTGATGTTCCACGCTTTGCCACGACACAGGAAGTTGTTGTAACTAGACCGTACATGCTCAGATCTTTACTCGTTTAATAAGACTGACCCTGAACACATCTACAGACCAACATTCACCCATAGTCAGAGCGCCACCTTCTGGCAACAAGAAGTGACCTTCAACGAAGCAGACCCCGCAGCACATTTCACCTACATATACGAAATTTTGGTGGCACATGTCATGTCCAGACATACCAAGAAGCCTGTTGGAGTGATCCCTTGAACCCAACAGGAAGTCAGGCATTTTGAATTTTATGGTAATTTTTGGATGTTTTACACATACTGTATTTTAACAAACTCCTCCTAGAGAATTAGTCTGACAGACTGTAGATTTTCATTGTCTATTCCCACTGATGATTAAAAGTTGTACAAATGGTGAGTGTTCGTGAAACAGCGTGCCGGTGGCGTGGCTTCCAAAATTAATGATTCGCCATGAAAGAGGAAGTTGTTGTAACTTCAGTGTACATGCTCACATCTGCACCAAACGTGCTTGCCCCAAACACATCCACGTGCAAATATTCAGTTCTAGTTGTAGCACCAAGTGCTATGTAGCGGGGACACAGGAAGTGGTGATTAAAACCTTTGTGTTGTGTCCGAAGCACGTGACAAATTCACAGCCACACAGAGCTCCAGAATAAAGCAATGCAGCTGCCTCAAAACTCGACGCGCTACACATGCAAGGGCCCAACGCTGCTTGCAGCTTTAATTGAATCTGAATTCAGTATTGAATCTTCTTATCAAATCAGACTGCTTCATAAATAAATGAAAATGCTCCATATTTGTATAGCACTTTTTTAGTCTTTTCAACTACTCAAAGCACTTTTACACTACTTCTGCATAAAAAACTCAACTTTTGTCAGATGGATCACTCATTACTCACTCGTTAGCCAAATAACTACTTCAAAAAAGAGGAGATAATGGACTTCATGAGATTCTGTATCACCTATCAAATCTGGCTACTTTGGCAGCTGTGTAGAGGTAAAATGCACGTGTTAAGATCTGAGATAATCAGAGTGAGCGTTGCCATTCAAATCTCTCCTCTCGTGTGGAAGCATGTCGTGACTAATCCACGAATACAGTAGGAGGTAGATGACAATGATACAGCCCAGTTAAAAGGAAACACAAAACAAAACCTCATGCAAGCTGTACTTAGGATTTTGAGAGAAAAGACAACATGAGCGAGGGATGAGGAAGGATGGAGAAGGCATGGATTTGTCAACTGCACTGCCAGTAGTTATAATAATATAGTATCAGTGGGCTACTGGAGCTGTGAAAGATAATAGCTCCCCTAAAACAACCACATTCCTTTTCTGCAGTGCTACAGCAACTTAAATTAGATTGATTTCCACTATCATAAAATACATTCTTATATTCATTATTTCCCCAATTTTACTCTTAGTTCTTCCAAGTGGTCACAGAAGGTACTTGGCAGGAATTGGGGTTGTACCAGCAAGAAACTTGGAAAATAGCCATATACACATACACATACACATAAAACCACACATAAAAACCCCTCTTAGTTATGAATCACAGCTGTAATTAAGATGGTTACATTCCTGGCTTAATCTGAGGAATGTTACAGGAGAGTATGGCTCATCCATTGAGGTATTTTGGTGGGGGGTTTACTCATTTCCTTCCTAAGATGATACATTTGTTCATGTTCTTAACTTTTTCACCTAAAAGTAACCAGCAGGAATTCTTGCATCCCCTGCAGTATATAGATACGCTATCACAATTTCCACAGATACTGTATAAAAAAGCTACACTTTCAGGAAATGTGCCACTGTGGTGGGTCTGTGTTTTTGTTTCATGTATTTGCGTCTCTTTGAGAGAGCGTAGCCCACCCTGGCAAAGGACTTGAACCACATCTTCCACCTCCACTTTGCCCGCTGTGAATGGAGCTTTCTTTACCCAACCCACCAAGAGAAAGACTGATTTACCACCAATGATCACAAATGAAAAGAGCAGCCCTGTTTAAAGTATGCACCCTTCTCCACTTCTCTGAGCAGCCCTTTGTCCTGAGGCCTGCGAGTGAATCTGACACAAGGCATAGTCGTTCCGCCGCAAAAAGGTCAACAAAACTTTTAACATCTCCCTCCCTGCTTTGTACACTTTCTATTTGGTCACATGTGAGACTTCACTGGAGGGGCCACGAGATCTTCTGGCCGACTGACAACACAAACATGGTCGTAAAGAGGCAAGGATGGTTTATTTCTTCTGGGCTGTGGAATGCTCCCCATAGACAGACTAAGATGGCTCTGCTTACAGTCTCCCTAGTAAATTACAATTTGTGGCATCATTTAGACATTTGGATGTGTTGTTGCACAAATGCAACAGATGAATTTGAAACTTAACTATGAAATAAGTTTATAAGTTTAAATAAGAAATATTAGATTCCAATAATGCTTTTCATTAATGAAAGGAGAAGGGGCGCTAAGGCACTCTTCAAGACAAAATATTAAAATGTAGAGATCCGCACATCAATCGGCCGGTGACCGGAATTGGCCCGGTCTTGCTGGGCCATGACTGGTGACTGGGGCCGATCACTCTCACATATCCAATTTTGTGCCGATCAGATTTACATTATTTGTTATACCTAGAAATCGATGCCAAAATAAGCTGTGTTTCCCACACAGACTTTAGCAGGTCGCCCCCCTCTATATTAGTGGCCAGCAAAGTATATTTGGCAATCCATTTAGCAATTTATTTTCAAGAAAGATGGTAAGAAATTCCATTAAAGAAATGGAATGGAAGTAACAAAAATGTTTGTGCATGCTGACAAGCATAGTTCTTTGAAAGAAAACCGGCAGGTCAGACTTTTAAAAAAATGGGAACCGGCCAAGAAAAATATAATTTGTACATCTCTTTTCAAAAATCTTTGTTTAATACTATAAATAATTTGAAAGCCAATTCCAATATATTTTGGCCATGCTGCAGACTTCACCAAAGACACTAAACAAAAGAGGACGTTCGACAAATGCCTCCCTCTACCATAATAAAAGCCCTCTCTGTGCTCTGTTTTCAATATTGTCTCTGTGCCTCGGTGCCTGGGTAACAGGAGCAAGGATGACATATTTAATTAGCTTACCTCTCTCTTTCTTGAAATTGGCTTACACAGACAAGCTGATTTTATGTCAGTATGAGTTGTCGTCTGTGAGGCTGCATGTTGAGTCTCACTTTGGATGAGCTAAAGACCATAATCCTCATCGAATACTATAATTTACCACCATGCAGTCTGACAGCCGGGCAAATTACAGGTCTACCGTGTCTGTATCTGTAACACCTTGGGTGCTGCACTGCAGTAACACACTTCTGAATGGTGGATGAACCGGCTGGCCTCTTTCCTCCTGGGGTGATGCCCTTTGGTATGTGGCATGCCCATGCCAAATATTTATAGACTTGAGATTTTTTTATTTTTTCAAGTCTGTAATGAAGAGCATGACTTGTCAGATTTTGCTTTAATTGAAGGGTATTTTAATTAAGTGCTTATTAAACTTAAGTTGAAATAAATGCAGTGGGATTCTTTGCATGTTTTTGGTTGGTTTTGCTGCAGGGGTAAAGGCCTCTAAAACAAAGATGGGGCATTTTTATATCATACTGCCTCATGACCTGCCTGGATGACTTTGCAAGTACCTGATTCCACAAGAAGCTGCAACAGCTTTCCTCATGCTCAAAATATTGTTTGGAAATTTCTCTGTGAAAGCTTTTTAAAATAGTTCCAGACTTTCCTGGCACTGCATGTTGATAGCAGATAATGGCTTGTTTGACTCTTGTTTTCTGCTAATAAAACATGACTGACATGCTAGACTTAGTAGTTTCTTGTGCAGGTGAATGGAAACATGTGCTTGCAGGGCTAAACAATGTCATCCGTAGGTCAGCCAGTGTAATGGTAGAAAGCAGGAATTGAGGAAATTTTATACTGTGTGGAGCAAGGAAGTCCCAAGTGATGAAAACCGATGAAAATCGGTCGGTTTGAATGTTGATGTTATTTAAGTACTGAAGTTCTGTTGGTCTATTTGATTGGTATATTTGTGGCTTAACACTCTGTTATTTCTGTTCTCTTCTGGAATTGCATCACTTGGATGAAATATCCAGTTATCTGTGCAGCTGCAAGAAGCGTGGGATACACTGGTAACTCTCTTAGAGTAGATATCCATTATGGGATTCAGTGAGTGAAAGCATACACATGTGACCAGGTGCATAGCCTTCTGACTCACTCTCTTGTCACCATCTTAATGAGCTCCTGTCATTCAAAATAATGTACAGCAAGTTTTTTTCTTTGGTTGATTGGAAAAAAAACTGGTGCGTTCTACATAGATGCTCATATGATTGATGTATTATTCTTTGTGCAGGTGGTGTGATAGTTTTATCAAAATACACCTCTTAAGCTGAGCCATGCTGTAAAAACCCTTTCAGACGTGCAACCCTTTGATAGTTTGTCGGCCTTTTTTCTGAATAAGAGCAATTGTTACATAGGTATCAAATGAGAGTCCCATGTTATCAGCCTGTCATATATTGTAAAACAGGAAGCAGGATCTGCTAACATATGATTAAAATTGTGTGAAGATGTGAAAACAGCTTAATTTCCAAGTAGTTTTTACACATACAAAGGAATTTGCTTTGGCTACGGGGTGCATAAAAACAGACAAACCTAAATAAATATAAAAGATATATATAAGAATGAAATTGACAATATAGATTTTTAAATTATTTACATGTGCATAATAGAATCAGATATGTTGTGCCTATGTATCAGTAGTTTCACTGCTAGGACCATGGCTGTGTACCCTGCGCTCACCGTGGTCATTAATTAATGAATGTTTTGCGCGCAATGGCAAAATCATCAGCAATGCTGCCTGTGAGAACAGAACACTTCTTCTTAGCAATCATAATTTTTTTTTTAATTCACCACTCTCTCTCCTTTTCTCTCTCTCATGGTACATTAGTCACCTATCAAGTAAAAGTCACCTATTTCTGAATGACTTCAACAGATAGACAAAGCCAGAAGTTATGTACGTTACAGCTATGTTTGAAAAAGACTGTGTGTGTCTGTGTTCAGTGTATTCCTGATTGCTCCACCCCTCACCTCAAAGGTTCAGTTGCACCACAACAGGTTTGACTGGAAACCCTTTCACATCTTGTTAAAATTCAGCGAGAGGCATGTTTGGGCAGGAGTGTTTTCATCTGCTTTGCCTCTAGCGTAACAATAAATTAATTGTTAAAATGTAATCATTTCAGTGTCTCGTCTGGTGGTCGTTTGGCAGGGAATATACTGCGAACATAAATTGTAGCTGCTAATCTAAAAGGATTTTCTTCTGCAACGGTTATCTTTGCAAAGTTGAATTAGTGCCCCATTAGCGTCAAAGCTTCCCAGTGCCTGGCTTTGTCTTTTCTCACTTGTGAATAAGCCACCTCTATCCAAGATAAAATAAAAAGTGTTATCTCCATTCATCTGTTAGAGTAGAAATTAGAGAGTGTATATAATCAAACGAGTAACAGTATTTTTCAAAGATTAAATAGTACCATTCTTTTCAAAGGACTGTTGTTTGCACTGTTGGAGCTGACTCTCATCCACATACTTGGGTTTAGGAGCTTGGCGCGCTCGTGTTTTTTGGAGCGGGGAACGCTGCAGCTGTCGAACAGACGTTTGTCGAGCAGGAGTTTACTGGAGAGCCTGTGGAGAGGGCAGTGAGGCTTTGGTTTCTGTTTTCTTTATGGATCAGATGACCTAAGATGGTGTCTCGTAAAGAACGTGCAGAATCTCAGACGTTTCCATTCTAAAATCTTGGTTGATGAGTCTGAACTCTTACTTCTCATGCACACACGCAACCTCGTTTGTCATCTGAAAAATTAATCTAGAAGGCAAACAGTCCCTCTTTTGTATGTAGGGCTCTGTCTCCTGTGGCTGGTATCCAGTTCTGTAACGAGCAGCAGCTGGCCCAGAGGCCTGTACTTGGGAGCTGCATCCCTCACCCTGATGAATGTGTCATTTGTTGCTTGTTTAGCAGTCGCTTTTGTTCAGACTCTGAACCATCTTCTTTCAAACACACAATACTCAGCTACAGTTTGTGTAGACCACTTACAATGGTGCAAAAACTAGGCCTTCGTGACTGTCTGCTTTTGGAAAGAAAGAAAATGGTTCTTGAAAGGTATTTGAACATTTGTAGCCAATGACAGTTGTTGCATTCCAGTATAGTACTTAATAATAGTTCCTGTTACACCGCAGCCATCAAATGCAGGTTGGATGACTTTCCACTTGTGGTTGTTTTTGTGCTTTATCTGAAGGAGCAGGGCAGTAATAATGCCATTACTTCACAGTTGACATCCAAGCCTTATGAAGTGATGTCTGTTGATGACTAAAGTGGAAATTTTAGGTCATCCACCATGTGCAGTTACTGAGATTTTTACTTGTTGGATTATTTTGATTCTTGCATATAGAAATAAATTTATTGTTTTTAAAGATTTTTTTATCCAGACAAGTGCTTTATTTCATGGTGGTTACAGTCAAATTTCTGTCTCCTCTTCCCTCCTCCAGCTGTCCTAGTCACTGTATCTTCATAATTGGTGTGTCAGCGACTGTGGAATGTAGGGGAAGCTGTTTATCATAAACTACAGCACAGAAACATTTTTCTTTTGTTCCCCTGAGAAAATATTCATGATAGAGTAACATCTCCAGAATTGGGCTGTAATGCATACTTAGTGTTTTTCTTTGTTCCTCTGTGAATAGAACAAATCAACATCAAGACAAAATATTAAATGTCACACAGCTGAAGTCACTGGCTGGATGTTTTTTTTTTTGTTCTTGTTTTTTACCCTGTAATGGCCTCTTCCCCTTCTTAGCTAGTGGGTTTCCTGTCCTATCTGGAGCAAACCCAGAATGTCCAAAGAAGGATTGGGTCCAGCAGGAGGACCAGCAGTGATGTCAGACTGTAGTTTAAATGCAAATTTTATATTATGTGCCTGTCTATTTTGAGGCATTTGTGATTTTGTGCTTTAACCTAAAAAGCAGGGGCATGAACGCATTTTCACCAGCTAGTTTGGCCTTTAAGCTAAACAAACGAACATAAAGAACCTGGCCATGTAGCAAAAGGCTTAAGAAAACAACATTTAGGAGTAGCTCTGCCGCTTCAGCAGAAATTGTCTGGTGTTTCTTTTGTCTTAGTTGTAAGTAAAAAGATCAGCTGTCAATTCACATGCAGTGTATGTACGTGCAAGCTGCTTAGGAAGTAAATGCTACACTAGCATCAGTGAGATACCTCTGATGATTGCATGACAGGCTGACATTTAATTTTTAATTCTTAAAGTTTGAGCCAGAGGACTAGAGTGTACACTGAGAAAAGGACTGCACACTGGGAAAACCTTAATGCGTTTCTGTATCTTGTGATATAAACTTGAAAAAATCCATTGCCAGACTCATGACCCATTACAGTTTTTCCCATGGTTTTGAGTGTACACAAAATCTTTATTATTTAATTAATTTTTTTTAGTACTCAAAGGTAGAAGTGCTAGTGTGTTTTTACTTAGCATGCTTATTGGCTGTAGGTAACTTGGGGATTCTACAGTTAAACGGTTGCGCTGTGTTCTGGTTGCGCCCCTGTTTTGTTCTGTCCTCTGAACAGCAACAAATTCTACTGGAAGCATTTCAGAAGCATTTCAACAGTGGAGTGTTTTGCCTGCCCAACGTTGTAGCTAGAACGCCGCGCTCTGTGGAATCCAGCCTTTAGTGTCTGTCTCTTGTAATGCCAGTGAATTCTTCAGGGCTGGAGTGGGAGCTGGTACAGGGGGTCATGCTGCCAAAGTTAAAAGGTTGGAAATTCACACAGTCACTGAAAACAATCAGACTGATAGTAGGTTAGGGTTATTGAGTTTTTGTAATGATTGGCCAATTATATGATGTAATACTTGAGAATTAATACTGCCCCTTGAATATTCAGAAGAAGCTAAATGTTTTTTGGGTTTTTCATTGAGAGATTTTGCTTTTACATTTGCCTTGGGTTTTATTCCAGTTTAGACTGTAGAGCTAAACCTGTCTGTCCATATAATCCATCAAAGTAAAGTCTAAACCAGAAAATATAAATACCTCTTACTTGTCTGGGGACAGCAACTCTTTTATAAAACATTTTTTTTGTGCCTATAATAAAATCCAACCTAAGAGTCTGATTTATTAGAATCAAAACCATTGCTTCTCTGATTCTTATTTTTTGGCATGTCTATTACAGGATGTAATTAAACATCAGTATCTGAGGTATGAATGCCTTGATTTAATATGTTTTATCACATAATGAAGGCCTCAAGGACAAAATAAAAAAAAGATTATTAAAAGGCACAGTTAGTGGAGGTGTGCTTATCTTAAACCAACTCAGAAGCAGATAATAAAGAAAACCCATCGCTTCTTGTGTTTAACAGGGTATGTTGTCCAAACTGTGAGTACCTGCTTGGGACCTCTTGTTAAACTAATCAGGTTTGTTATCTGGCTTCCAGGTGTGGTTAGCACTGGCTCTGTGTGGAATAAGATTTCATAGGCTTTTCTACCCACCCAATAGCATTCACATAAACTGCCTCAGGCTTGGTGACAGAGTTTTATTCATATTATGTACAGGGAAAAGTTGTTATATAATCAAAGCAATCAAAGTACTGGTGCTAATTTAGTAGATTATTTTCAACAAAACCTTTTTAGAGTAGTTTACTGTCAGTTCATACATTGTTCAGTCTATAATGAAATGCCTAAAATGAAAACTTTAATTACTTTACTTTTAAAAGGTCCATGTTCAGCCTGGAATATAAGTGCACCTATTTAAGGAGAAAAATGCAACTGCTTTCACTATAGCAGCAGGCTTGTTAGTCCAGTATACTACAGTATGTCAATAACACTGAGAGAGCTGCTGCTGATATTCTTTTCCTGTCCCTGTAACCCTGAGAACCATGGGAACTGTAAATGTAAGTATGCAAAAATGGTTTTCTGACTGGGGCTACACAGACCATGAAAGTATTGTTTTAACGTAGAGGAAAGTTCACTTTATGCCCATTAGCTGAGGCTATTATGGAGCCATTTTCCAAGTCTCTGAGATGAATTACCATTAAAGCTCATTCATTAAGACCCACTGTGATAATTTCTTTTTTCAGAAGGATTTCTGAGTGTGGAGGTCTGAGGTCTGTGCTGGGAGCATGTAGCATGATAATAAGCGAGGCACTGGAGAGATGTTTTATAGACCACTGATGTGCTGCAGGCTCGGAAATTATGTCTCCCTTGCTGTCCTCCATTTTGATCCATGTACATCTTCAGCCCCTACCACAGATTTGCTCCTGCTGATTAAGCACTCATAACATCTAGAGTCAATGGATGGATTAACCTAACCAACCTAACTTTAGTATTGAAATTCATTTTAGATTTTTTTCTCAGGGTATCTTCTTTTTAGACAATTTTTAGAAGCTTTCTTTAAAGCTTTCTGCTAAGACTGGTGCTTTCCCGGTTAGGTTTTTCTTTCAGTTAGAATTTGTACATTTGGGTGTTATGGTACATGGATAAGCAACAGCACAAGTATATTTTTATTTATTTATTGTTTAAGTCGTGTTTGTACTGAAATTATTGTTGTTTTTATCCCAACACACACACACACACACACACACACACACACGCACACACTCAGTACATTATTACAGCTTTCGCTGCATGGGACACAATATAGTGCACTAATTGCCGTGAGTTTGTTTTCCGTAGTTCTTTGGTCTAAACTGATCACAAACTCCTGCTAATCATGTCTGCGTCTACCAGCCGCCAAAAGGGTTATGCTCTCCTTTAATTATATCCTATGCCTTTAGAAAATTAATAGTTGGCTTAACCTAATTATCCAAAGGTACAACATCAGTGGATAAATACTGGGTATGATCTCAAGGACAGACTCAAGATAATGACTCAAGGGGAAAGTAACACTGCTCATCGTCAACTATGATTTCTACAACCACTGACATTCATTGTTACATTTATTCTTTAACTGGCTGAAAAAGTTGTTTTTTAATCCTCCCCCACGTCATCCATACGTCATCAGACTCCTCTAATATCGTTTTTTTTTCTTACAGGATTCCGCAAAATCAGCCTTGATGATCTGCGTAAGGCCTACATCGTCAAGGATGTGCAACAGTACATCCTCCACAGGCTGGACCAGGAGGAGGCCCTGAGGCAGCACCTGACCAAGGAGACAGCTGAGATGCTCAACCAACTCCACATTAAAAGCAGTGGCTGCTTCCTGTACCTGGAGCGTGTGTTGGATGGTGTGGTAGAGAACTTCATTATGCTTCGCGAGATCCGTGACATCCCTGGCACTCTCAATGGCCTCTACCTGTGGCTCTGCCAGAGACTATTTGTCAGAAAACAGTTTGCCAAAGTCCAGCCCATCCTTAATGTAATTCTGGCCACATGCAGACCTCTCACAGTCAAGGAACTGTACCATGCAGTCTGGACCAAAAACATGACACTGACTATGGAAGAGTTTCAGAAAAAGATGGACATTCTCTCCAAGTTGTTGGTTGATGGCCTTGGGAGTACTAAAATCCTTTTTCACTACAGTTTTGCAGAGTGGCTACTGGATGTCAAGCATTGCACCCAGAAGTACTTGTGCAATGCAGCAGAGGGGCATAGGATGTTGGCGATGAGCTATACTTGCCGGGCTAAGCAGCTCAAACCACTCGAAGTGCAGGAATTTGCACTTCACCTTGTCAATTCCAATCTACAGATTGAGCCATTTAATCTGGCTCTTTGGATGGTTTGGAATGGAACTCCTGCTAAAGACTCTTTGACCACCTCCATACCAAGAGAACAGGAGGTCCTACAACTTCTGGTCAAAGCTGGAGCTCATGTAAACAATGAAGATGACCATGCGTCATGTATTGTACAACAGGCCCTGGAAAGAGAGGACTCAATACGGACATTACTTGACAACGGTGCATCTGTGAACCAGTGTGACTCCAGTGGAAGAACTCTGCTAGCCAACGCCGCATACAGTGGAAACCTTGATGTGGTCAACTTGCTTATATCTAGAGGGGCGAACATGGAGCTAGAAGACAACCATGGACAAACGGCACTTACTCTTGCTGCAAGGCAGGGCCATACCAAAGTGGTCAACTGCCTAATTGGTTGTGAGGCCAACATAAACCACACAGATCATGATGGATGGACAGCCCTGCGCTCGGCAGCTTGGGGTGGACATTCAGAGGTTGTATCTGCTCTGCTTTATGCCGGTGCCAAAGTAGACTGTGCAGATGCTGATGGTAGAACTGCTTTAAGAGCTGCTGCTTGGGGAGGCCATGAAGACATAGTGCTGAACCTTCTTCAGCACGGAGCTGAGGTCAACAAGGCAGACAATGAAGGAAGAACAGCTCTCATTGCTGCAGCATACATGGGACACAGAGAGATTGTTGAGCACCTCTTGGACCACGGGGCCGAAGTTAATCATGAAGATGTGGATGGGAGGACTGCACTTTCAGTTGCTGCTCTCTGTGTTCCTGCAAGTAAAGGCCATGCTTCTGTTGTGAGCCTTCTGATCGACAGGGGAGCAGAGGTTGACCACTGTGATAAAGATTGCATGACTCCTCTACTTGTGGCTGGTTATGAAGGACATGTCGATGTAGTTGATCTGCTTTTGGAAGGTGGGGCTGACGTTGATCACACAGACAACAATGGTCGCACTCCTCTTCTTGCTGCTGCATCAATGGGCCATGCCTCAGTTGTCAACACTTTACTTTTCTGGGGGGCTGCTGTTGATAGCATTGACAGTGAAGGAAGAACTGTGCTGAGCATTGCATCTGCTCAAGGTAATGTGGAGGTGGTCAGAACTCTGCTGGACAGAGGGCTGGATGAGAATCACAGGGATGATGCCGGCTGGACCCCGCTACACATGGCTGCATTTGAGGGCCACCGTCAAGTGTGTGATGCTCTTATTGAGCAAGGTGCTCGTTGTACAGAGGTTGATAATGACGGTAGAATACAGCTGATATTAGCGGCACAAGAGGGACATTATGATTGTGTGCAAATTCTTCTGGAAAACAAGTCATCCATTGACGAGAGGGGATATGATGGGAGGAATGCTCTCAGGGTGGCTGCACTAGAAGGCCACAGGGACATTGTTGAACTGCTGCTGAGCCATGGTGCTGATATAGATTACAAAGATGCAGATGGACGCCCAACACTCTACATATTGGCACTTGAAAATCAGCTGGCCATGACAGAGTATTTCCTTGAAAATGGTGCAAATGTGGAAGCTTGTGACACTGAGGGCAGAACAGCCCTTCACGTATCCTGCTGGCAAGGGCATGTTGAAATGGTGAGACTGCTGATTAACTATCATGCTGATGTGAATGCCTGTGACAATGAGAAGCGATCTGCCCTCCAGTCTGCTGCATGGCAAGGACACACGAAAGTTGTGCAGTTTTTGATAGAGAACGGAACGCATGTGGATCATACTTGTAACCAGGGAGCAACAGCACTAGGTATAGCTGCACAAGAGGGTCACATTGATGTTGTACAAATACTTCTTGAAAATGGTGCAGACCCAAACCACGCTGATCAATTTGGACGCACAGCAATGAGAGTGGCAGCAAAAGGTGGCCATTCAATGATCATAAAACTTCTGGAAAAGTATGGGGCCACGACTCTAAATGGCTGCAACCCTTCCCCAGTACACACCATGGAACAAAAAACACCACTGGCTGTGACTGGTAAAATGCAGTCCCTCACCATTAAATCAAGTAGCTCTGGCAGCACGGGAGCAGGAGATATGCAGTCGTCTGGACGTGGTCTACCAAATGGACCCGTTCATGCTTTTAGTTCGCCATCAGAATCTCCTGATTCTACAGTAGACAGACAGAAATCCTCCCTTTCAAATAATTCCCTCAAGAGTTCAAAGAACTCCTCCTTGAGAACCACATCATCTACAGCCACAGCACAGACTGTGCCAATTGACAGTTTTCATGGACTGACATTCACAGAACAAATCCAACAGCACTCACTGCCTCGCAGCCGGAGCAGACAGTCTATTGTGTCCCCTTCCTCTACAACTAAGTCTATTGGTCAGCAGCCATCATCTCCATCCAATGACTTTGACTGGTCTCAGTTAAAATCTGGTCTCAAGTCAACAAAGGGAAGTAAGAACGGAAATGGGACATCAAATGGTAAGGGGGCACTGGGAGACAAGAAAAAAGTCAAGAACAGCGGATCAACCCAAAGTCAGGTCCTGGAGTACGAGATGACACAGTTTGATAAGAGGATTGCCCTCAACAAATCAGTGGCGAACATTGCAGTGAAGGATCCCCATTGCAAGATCATGATTGGCGGTTCAATTCGGCAGGAAAGGGGGCAAGGCCAAGATCAATTATTTATTCAGCAGCAGAGCTGTTCAGAGAAGAAGAGAAATGGCATCATGACCAACCCCAACTATCATCTACAGGGTAATCAGGTTTTCCTGAGTAGGGTATCAGTTCCTCGGACTGTACAGAACAGAGGCCATCAGGATGTTCTAGAGAACTATCCCATAGGGGAAACTGAGCTAAGCCTTAAACAAGCCCTGAAACTGCAGATTGAAGGATCAGACCCTGGGTTTAACTACAAAAAGGAGACTCCATTATAGCTGGTAAGAGACACTTTTCAAAATAGTCCTCCTGTATGTGCTCTTGTTGAAATACATAAAGCATTTGTCTCAAAGTTGAAATTAAGGTCATGGGGAAAGCATGTAGGCAAGAATTTGGCTTTTGTGTTCATTTACAGTGGCTTATAACTGACTTTTAGTTGATACTGGATTGCACTCAACACAACCATCATTAGTTGGATTTAATCAGACGTGCATGAATGCCTCAGTCTGGGTAAGCAGACTGTTTTCTCCCAAACAAAATATTAACCTAAATCATTCCTATACTGTTTCAGATGTCTTGAGTGCCATTTGTCATGCAGACATTGGAGGGAATGTGCCAAAGCAACTGTTCATCTACATAAAAATACTTAAAAACTGTCATCAGTGAGAGACCTCAAAATAATACCTAGGGACAATTGTTGATTGCTGCCTGAGGCTTATGTGAACTGATACATCGATGTGCCTACATCTGTTACAGCCTTGTTCATGTATTCATGCAAATTATCATTTTAATTTAATGTAATGCTATTTAATAAACAGTGTATGCACTTTTAAAAGAGTACAATGACAGACATGAATTTGTTCGATTCACTTTGTATCCCATCCATATTTTTTAAAACCAATTGTTTGAGAGAAACATACCAATGCTTTTTTATTATTTTAATTATGTTTGTTCTGTCTACTTTTTCACACTGACAGCAATGTACCACTGAGTACATTGTCACAAACCAGACGACATAACAGTAACTGATGCCATGGTATGAATTTAATTGCATTAATAGTCTGCCTTTCTAGAGACCCCAAATAATCTGTGTTAACCTTGATCAGTGTGCTAAACCTACGTTGAGTGTAATATGTTTATAGCTAAGGCAATTTACTTCACCGGTATATACAAGCATATTTATTTTTTGGAAAAAAGCCACTTTTGCTGCATTTTGTGTTGCATTACGCTATACCATGGTGCTGTATTCAGAAATTGCCTGCAGTTTTTTTGGACTCCCAATTTTGTTGGATTTGTGTATTATTACAAATATCTTAGAAAGAGGGAGGTTCGTTGAAAATGTAAAAAAAAAAGTTAATTTTGTCCCTATGGGATTTTTCAGTTGCTTGTGTGTTATTATTTTGTGTGCATAAAATATTTAAATAACCCATTGTGTATTGTCAGCAAATGTTTGGTGCTAAATGCAGCAATCTCAAGTGAAAGCAGTGATTTAAAGAAATGCATTTGTCTGCAGAGTTACATGTATAACCTACTACAATGCAAGAAACAAAATCCAAGCTTTGTTTCATTTTTGTCATGTGGTTAATTTCCAGTAATTGCTGCTGGATTTTTCAGGGGCGTGACACAAAATGGCTCAAAAGGGTTCAGCCATTAAGACAACTGACATAGTTGTGAATGATATTGTTTGAAATTCAGAGTTGTAAAGCCAAAGTTGAAACAACATAACTCTGTCCCACCTCCTTCCTGTGAGAATCTGAATATCAGTTCTACAGGACTTAACCCGGCGGGAGATGGAGGGGAGGAGGTGCTTCACTGTGATGCTGAGGGAACTGAAACATCTGTTTCTCATGAACTGTATGGAGCTGCGTTAGCGTTTACAGGCTGTGTCATATTTTTGCAGGCTTTTCATATTGTCAACAGTGAGCTATTTTTTGCCAAGAACTGGGATTGGGGGAATAGAAACCTATCGCATGCACAAACACTTATAAGCCCTAGTGAAAGCTCTCAGCTTTTCAGTACTACAGTAGCTCAAACGTATGCTATGAAGGGTCAATAGAAGGATTCAAGGCAGGATAGGGTCTAGGAGTTGGAAAACATACTGTATAGTCTTATTAAACAGTTATCTTGTTTGTCTTGACTGTGTTTTGTCTATCATCTTTGATTTGACTGTCAGTGATTGGATTGTAAATAGCTTACCATGTACATTCAATTTTCATTTAAAAACAATTCCTGTATTATATGAAGTGGAATTTTCTGATGTATATTAAAGTGCTTAATAAACATATTTGCTTTACTGCTGAAAAAGACATCCTTTGCAAATTTATTCACACATAAATGGGACTGAATATCAACAAACCACTCAGAACTGAGGGATGCAATAAATGAATGTTATGGCAATCTAGTGCTTTCTTGTTATGGAGGCAGAAGGACATTTAAATTAGTGTGTCTGGTATCTGAAGTTATACTGAAGGGAATGCTAAATTCATGGCAGACTGACTGATATGTCTGGAACAGAAAAGCTAGTGTTTGTGCTGATGCTCCATTGACTTTTTTTGGCATTGAAGTTTGAAGATGGATAATAAATTAGAAATCTTGCAAAAAGCAAGATAGGCTATTGAGAGGGAAATGGCAACTACCAGAAACGAAAAAATCTGCAGTGACTGATTCTTTTTATCTCACATATATCCATTCCTACCTCAGTTACCTCTTGATTTCTTTGATTCCAGAGGCCTTTTTTATCCACTAAAGTGTTTCCCCCCTACATTGAGGCTGCAAAACCACAGGCTAAGCTGTTAGTACCTACCCCACTGTTGGTTATTTAATGCTGAAAGGCTAAACCAGGACACTGCAGGCATCACAACGCATGGATCAAGTTGAAGTGGAACAGACAAGGGTGCCAAATGCTGTCACCACCCCCACCCCCATCTCTCCAGTTCACTCAGTTCATCCCAGTCAAACAGGACCTGTAAGATCGATCACATAGATATGGCAATGGTTTTAGGATTTGTTTAGTTTTCATTCAAATTTAATAAAATCTTAGAAAATTACATAGGCTACTTTATACATTAGGTACTGTAAGGCCCTCTTTTCACCTGGCATTAAAATATGTTTTGAGTGATTGCAATTGGATAATACATCACCTCATTCAAGTGTAAATGCACCCAAGATGCATTGAGTACAGATTCTGATCCCATCAGCCAAACCACCTCTGGAGGTCACACATTGTGACCAAATTGAACAGAAGCGTAAATGCAATTGTCTTGTCAATATGGTCGCAGTCTTCCGCAAATAAAACCACTCAAGTTTGACTGCACATAACCTACAGGCAGTGTATCCATAAAGTGTTGTGCATAAAGCTCTTAAGGGGTGCTGATCATTAAATTTGTTTATGTTTTGGTGAACTGATCGTATCCGTTTGTGAACGTGAAGTAACACGCTGATGAGTTAAACTCAATACAAAGTACTAAAATAACAAAAGGATTAGCCTACACATTATGAAGGTGGTGCACGGAAATGGCAGGTGGCACTTAAGTTTTCTTTCCGACTGAGCTATGACTAGTGTTTGGGCAGTAAAGCCTTGCTCAGTAGCCTATCCAGGATTGTCATAATATTACTTTCCCCAGTAACTAGTAGTGTAAGGGATTACTATTTCCAAAATAGTGATACTATTACAGTTATTAATCCAAGTAATGCTGCGTTACCAGAACACATTTTGTTCAGCTGTGTTTCAAATGCATTTAACTGAATGAACTGTATTTTAGCTTTTAGTCCAGTGACTAAAGAGTGAGGATGGGACAAGGTTACACTGACTAATTGGGCTTAATTTCCATCACCCCATATATCATGAAAAATGTGCCAGAGTGTCTAAAATGCTATGAAGATTTTGGGCTTCAAGCACAACCTTTTCCAAATGTTTTGAGAGGGTGGGTGTTAATGAGCAAACCATCTGGTACTTATGTCATGTAGTATGTACTGTCCAAGCTTGGAGGATCTGCCAGTGGCCACATCTGGTTCTTCTCCACCCATGCCCTTGTTTTGGATACAGCGCTAAGAATCTCCCACACAATATGCACAACATGGCAACAGTTGTGGCTGGCTTTTTCCAAACACAACTTTAATCCCAATGGCCTTAATCTATGTGCCATCAAGAGCCATGTTCATGCAAGTTTTCATCCAAGAAAAACACATCAGCAATTTTTTTTTCTGATTAGCCCTTTTAAGCTCTAGCTAGCAGTTGAAGTGAAAACCTGCATACAAATGGCACTAAGCTGATTATTACCAAATCCAAAAATGCTGTTGATTCTTGTGTGGAACATTTTTTTCAGCTTGCCTTGTAAAGAGGAAACTTTACAAGAATGCAAACATTAATAAAGATATCTTTGCAGTTTTGGCTGTTGGGTGTTCGACATTTAGCTTCCATGAGTGAGTGAGTTTCAGCTCAACATCACATAGTACAATGTTGTCACAAGACAGTGATACCTTGTAGTATGGATAGTCTTTTTTACAAGCCTGTCCATACTACAACTACAGGAAAAGTAAGCGTAGTGGGCCAAAACTGACAATAAAGGTGCATTTTCAAATGTATCCCCAGATATGTGACAATGTTATGAGAAACCAAAGGTTTCTGTAGAAAGAGGACTGTTTTCACGCTCATTTTTCTTTTTTAATTATATTATAATCAGTGGTGTAGTGTATTTTTTTCTAGTGAGTATACTGTGATTCCCCGTCCCAGCGTGACGTCCCATAAGCGCCACTACCCTCACTAATAGTATGCATGTACATGTAATAGAGAGCATTCTGAAGGAC
>JAPMOB010224870.1:0-18154 GCA_029875015.1 Lepomis gibbosus | reverse complement strand
CAACAAACTAATAGAATGGATAGTTATTAGATGAGGAGCCTATACGATCATAAATATAAAGTTACTGCTTAAGGCAGGACGCTTTTTCATATAGTGGTCAATTTTCAGATTTGGGTCTATTTTGCTTCCATGTCTTCTTGACTTCTTGTCTTTTGAAAGAAAACTTTCAAAATACACATTGAGATGGAGTTTGTTTTAAGCCTTCTATCCTACATATTTAAACATAACATTTCAGGGGAAAAAAGTCTTTGATGTAAGTCATTAACTGAGGAGGCTCTGTGGTGATATGATTCAGTTATTTTCTTTATCCCATTCACCTGCAGTGACTTGTCAAATGTGTGCAAATTAGCACATTTTAATTAGTTAATGCCTAATTTGCATATCATTTTGGCAATCATGATACATTATTAGACTCAAATTTTACTGTATTCACCTGTTGTGTCTCCATTAAGTAGGCAAAAATAACATTAGCCTGTATGACCAACCATGATAAATTGCCTTAGCTTGACTTTAGCTAATTATATTAACTCAGCTCATGAGTCATGCATGTTAGCAAGACTTAATTTGCCTTTTGTCTTTTTGCGAATTAGCAGTAAACTCGTGGCACTGGTAGTTTATTTTTGTTGGTCTTTTGTTCATCACCACTGCCTGTGTGCGCTGCTGCGGGAAGACGCGGAGTGAGAGCATCGGAACTCGACAAAGTCTCATCTCCCGACCTGATATTTAGATTTTCAGTAAATATATTTGTTTGACAGGAGAGCTGTGCGCAAACAGGAATAAATATACTCTATATAAATTCATTTATTTAAAAAAAAAAGCACAGCAGAAAAAAGGGCACTTTCTCTTGAGGAAGAAAAAGGGCAGGTGCTTGAGCCCCTTTTGATGTCTATGTGTGCACGTGCGTGAGTCTGCCAATAACTGGCTGCTTCATGACACAAAAAATGGTATTTTAGGTGCCACACTTGCTCTCATTTTGTTTCACCTCTCCTCAGTCATACTGCTCCCTGTTCCAGCTCCTGGCCTATACTTTATATCCACTCTATCAAAAGATTAAAAGATATCTCAGTGAATTGATGCACATTATAGCACATGGGTGCTAGTACATGACATGATACAGAAGTCAGGTTATCTGCTTGTTGAGTCTCTGTGTGACATACACGTGACATACGTAGAAATATATTCATTTCATTCCATTCAATAGTTTAGAAAAACATGGATTGGTTTATTGGTTGCCCCTGAGGTCAGCATTTCATCTGTAGCACACTGTGTATCGCAGTGGTGGAGTAGAGGCTCATGTGATGTGAGTCAAGCCATCTCCTGTGTCATAATAGATCCTAAGTAACATTCAAGGCCTGGGTAACAGGATAATGAGTACTCTCCAGACTCAGGTTGAAAAAACATTTTGAGTTTCATAATACAAGTAGAAGAGGATAACAGTGTGGAAGTGTTCTTAAGGAATGAGATGGCCGTTATGGCAGTGTTGTTCAGCTACTTTGGGCAATACTGTTTGGTGGAAGTCGTATTACATTCACTGTGAGTGTCCTTTTGTCCCCAGGATGCATTGTAGGGTTTAAGATAAATGTGATATTGAACTGACAGGCAGACACTTGCCTCTCAAACGATTAAATTATTGATGAAATATGCTTCCTCAAGGCTCTGTGTCTTAGGGAATAACAAGTAGATCCATGATGTCTAGTGGAACTGGATCTAAAGGGAAAATCCTCCTTTTCCTATTATACAGTATTATTGTTGAACAAATAGGAAAGAGCTGCGTCGAGCCATGCCGGTGGGAGAGAATAACCAACTTGATAAAATTATTCTACTTGTCAGTCAGAGTCAAGGAGTCAAGAGCAAGATGATTTTTGGGACTTTCAAAGCCAATGAATTGAACCCCATGAACAATAGAAGCAGTCTCTGTCATTTTACTCCTACTTAGTGGTTGTCTTTGTTTTTCCTTGATAAAACACAAAGTCAATGCACAGCAAGAGGCTGTCTTATTAGGCAAAATAACAGCACTGATTGAAAGACTGAGGACAATCAATTGTTGTGCAATCAAAGCATTTCCCTTCCTCTTCCCTCTCCGTTTGTCCTTGTCTTTTCTCTTTCCCTCCTCTTCTCACACTCCCTAGCGGAGAGCATCCAAGGCCATACAAACGTGTTTCTGGAAAGTGATCAAACTCCTGGAGGTCCAGCTTCACAGCCGTCCTCTGAGACCAAGACTGAGGGAGGAGGAGTAGAAGAGGGAGGTCGTAGAGCCAGCTTGACCAGTGTGGAAAGTGAATCGTCGATTTGCTCGATGGGGCAGCTGGGAAACACCATCGCTAACAGTGAGTGGGAGGGAAGGAGAGATACAGTGAAGCTACTCTGCCCTGTCTCATTTATTCAATTATATTCTAAGATGAGTTCAGGTTCATGAGGTTTCACAGCTCTTAAGCTGACCTCAGGTTTCCACATGTCTATGCTCGCATATGTGTGTGTGTTTCAGTTTCCAGTAGCTGGTGGGGCTCCAAGAGGCTGGATTATGCTTTGTACTGCCCTGATGTTCTGACTGCCTTCCCAACAGTGGCTCTCCCTCACCTTTTTCACGCCTCGTACTGGGAGTCCACTGACGTAGCAGCTTTTGTTCTTCGGCAGGTGGGGAAGCATTATTGGCAGCCTATAGTTTTTTCCTCAGCAAGTTTCAGTTTAATTAGTGTACTAAAACCATTAATGTATTACCAACCGCTATAGGTAATTAGTATTATGTAAAGGCCATTTCAGAATATCACAAAACACCAACTTGTCAAATAAAATGTGGAGAGGTTCTGTAAGCATGTCCTTGTGGGTGACAAAATAAGGTACATCTCCAGTCTCTTGTTAAGGTCATGCATTCGTATATGAACCCTGCTTTCCTTGATGTAATAATTGTAGTCAGCTTCAGGTCCACGGTCTCCGGGTTTCTTTGCTTCTATTTTGTAATAACCCAATGAGAGTATCAGGAAGCCACTTGCTGTCACTGCATCAAAAAATTAGCTTTTTGTGAGATGTATGCTGAAATGTTTTTTCTGTAATTACTGTGCAACATAACAAAACCACCAAGAAGAAAGTTGTAGGAGGTAAACACAGTTTACCCTTTCATTGTAGCTTTAATATACAGTGGTAGTAGTTAGTGGTAGTATTAGAAACTTGTTTTGGCCTTACTTGCAAGGCAGTTACCAGAATCAATACTCTCGCCATTAATTCGTAATCTACATGGGTGTTGACATAAGAAGACTTTTTAGTCATTTGATAGCACGTTTGGGCAAACTTAACGTGCTTCCCATAACACATGGAGACATCTTAAAGACAAGGAAAAAGTCAAGATATAAAAATAGCAAATACAAAATAAAAGCTTGTTGTGCAAATTTGAAAACAACTGAAGGGAAGGAGTCCTAGGATTGTCACTTGGGGAGCTCCACATGCCATTTCAGTTTGTTCTGATATGTAATTGCTTGTAGGGAAGACTTGAACCAATTTAATTCCAATCCTCTAGCTCTGACTAGTTGATCTAGTTTTTAACATATGCTATGTTTTAGATGCTGCATCCTCAGTGATTTTTCAGGTTGCACTCATAGTTTAAGGTAATGAAATGTGACTGTTTTGCAATTTCTTTGAACCAAATGCTGTTACTTGTGGAACAGCTGTTTCCATTTAATGATGTCTTCTTGCTTCACAAACAACACAGCAGAGAAGGGAGTTGCTGCTTAGCTGTTCTAGGTACCCTTCTGCACAGACGACACCCTGAATATGTTATTAACACAAGTCTGGCAGCAAGCCAGTAATGTCTTCAACACTCCTTAATGACACGTAACTGTGGACATAGCCAGCAATAAGAAATAAATAATGCATATAGAGATTTATCCAAACATTTTAATCATAAATATTGTTTTACATTATTTCAAGACATCTTACTTATTGAAGCTACAGTCCACTACCAAATCATGATATGTGGATCTAAAAGTCTGATCACACTACATGTAGCCTTGATGAGTAATGGTGGTGATGGAATTTTGCGGTGATGTGCAAAACAAAGACAACGTCACCATCAACAGGCGGCTTGCTGTATCTCGTGCGAAGATGTTCAGGATTCATCTCAAACCTCACAGCTGAGCCTTAGATAGATGAGAACCATTCTATCAACATATTTGACTTTATACCTTAAATCTGAGCAAATCTTAACTGAGAAATCTGTATTTTTGGCTGGTTTATGTGTATGTGTAAAAGGGCATGACTATAATCTGCAATAATCGGAAATTAAATGTGGCTGTTGGTTAGGATTTTAAAAGTCTGCAAATTCACATTTAAAGTAAGTCTCTGGTCATTTCCACATCATGAATTTCTGTAAGTTGTAAGGAATCAACTGTTGATCAGAAGTTATATTGTCACCATTGCATATATTTATAGTACTAAGTGGGAGTGAAACTGTGGTCCTGGCAGCGTTACTACCACCATCTACCCACTGAGCTGCCCATGAACACATCAAATCGTTGACAGTGATTACATTCACATATAAGAGGGGCATTTGTGTGCCTGTGATAGTGACAAGAATGCTCACTGAAGAGGAAGAAAGAACAGGTAAAAAATAAATAAATAAAACAAGTGGATCACGTCATGTTCTATTAAAAGCCACTGGAAAAACTGGCAGCCTTTGAACTTGGTCATTAGAAAACGGAGCTATCGGAGAAGAAAAAAGAACCATTATTTCACCCGTTCTATGTCTGCTGCAACATGTCTTCTTTGTGAGAAAACGTGAGGGGAATAAGGAGACCATATAGGAAAGAAGATGTAATATCAACACCTTCGGGAAGCTAATAAACCTGAAGATCATTATTTTGGTTCAGTGGTTGTCAGCTTCATGCGATCCAGCGTCATATTAAAGAATTGTAATGGAATTTAAGGGCTGCACATACAATTATTTGGTAAAGATATACTTTTCTCACAGTCCAGTCCAAGTTCAGTGCTTAAGACATTGAGTCAGGAATCGTATGCATTGTCTCTGCACGGTAATATTTTGTGACTGCTCTAAACCACCCTTTAGCCCTTAATCAGTGTCATTGCTGCTCTTGTCACAAAAGCTTTCCATTAGAATTGTGATTTATGATCCCAAAACATAACTGCATATTAATTTCAAAGCATCAGTTGGTAAACCTCCCATATTATTATTGCCTATTCTTCACTGCATCAATGTGCAGAAATTGCTCAGGTGAGACTGGAGTCATTACTATGAGACAAACTGCGTAGACTGTCTGCTTAATGTAGGATTTGATTTCAAAGGCTTGTGTGTGGAAATGCCTGCTCTTATATATGCATGTGTATTATTGACAGCTTATGCGATGTGACTGTGTGAAGACCCAGGAAGCAGACAATTTGGACTCAGCTCCGTTCTCCCCCTCCAGCCCACGAGAAAAATGGCTCAGAAGAAGGACACATGTCAAACTAAGGGTAATAAATTATTCGGTGGTTTATTTTGTATGAATGTACTTTTGTCACAGTTTGTTTTGCTGGCAGAAATGTGAATTTATCTCAATTCACTTTTAGAAGCTCATGTTCAAATGAACAAATTCTTAAATATTTTAACCAAGCACTTTGGCTTGAGCACAATTTATTACACAACCTGGAATATAATGTCTAAGGTGCCTGTAATTCTCAGAAATACAACCATCCACACAAACACACTTGTGTACTGCTAAAAATGTTATTCTGATGCAATAGCCTTTCATTCATTCAAACTAAAAAAAGTATTTATTATTAACTGTTGAGGTTGTAGTGCTTCAGTGCTGTGGTGTATGTGAATGGTCTGCATTTCTTAAAATACTCCCACACTTTCACCTTGAAGCACTGTAGCAAACAGAAACACACACTTAACTTGATGCTTTTGAGCCATGCACAGTAGAACAATCAAGGGCACATTGTTATCTACCAAATGCTCCTGTTATCTACCATTTTCTAAAGACTTGCTTTTTACGAGGCTCTAAATAGAACTGTGCAAGCAGAGTACCATGGAAACATCTATATTTAAGTCTGTGGAGGTTTTCTTGTTTCAGTGTCATCTCATTCATGCCTCACCTTGGCCAAGTAATGTGTTTCTGATGTAAGTTCTTGAAGAAAAGCAGCTCTACAAAAATTGCCCTGTCCTGAATACAATTCAGCATGTGGAGATTTAGAGCCGCTCCGTGCTGATTAAATCTGGGCACAGATTGGGCTTGTCTGCTGCAGAGTGATACTATTCCGAGAGACTTGGCATCTATTTCTGAGTTTCCTCAGCTTGGTAAAAGGTCTTTGTCACAGCTGGAAAGGGCCCACTAGTGTGTGTGTTGTTTCTTGTACATGCTGTGGGGGTCTCTCCAACTCATCTCTTCCACACTTTGTCTGTGAGTGGATAGTGACTCTGAGGCGCTTGTTGCTTTCCTGTTTTCACATACGACTGTACAGAGACTACCTAGTGAACTGTGTTGGGGAAATCTTAATAGACGTCGAACTCAGGCCTCCCAAAGACACACAGTAACTGTGATGTTTTATGTACTGTGTTAGAGGGTGACACAGGAGTGGATTTTCACTCCTGTCCCATCCCACTCCCACAAAATCCCGTGATAAATGGAGAAACTGACTCCCATACTATGGGAATTCCCCGAAAAAATGTCAGGCTAGTGAGCGGGCACAGATGTGCATATTTGGTTTGCTTACTCTGTGCTTGCCGTCACTGGATCAGTAAGTTAGACCCCATGCAATTGATTGTTGACAAAGCTAGTGCAACAGCTGTGCTATGTGCAGATGCTCAATTATCCTTTGGTAAGTGCTGTCAATAAACAAATGTTAATTTTCAAGTAAACAAAATGTCATCACAGCCTCTCGCTCCTGAGGAAATCACTGCAATAACTAACAAATCCCATTTATTGCTGTTCCTTTCGTTTACACATAATACACATTATAGTATGTGTAATGTAAGCAATGACTCGTATTTTATATTTTTAAAAATGAACATTCTGTCAGATCCTCATAAGCATGCATCTTGCGAAAGCTTGTGGAGGAAATGTTATTTTTTATCGCACTATCTACAGGGCAAAAAACACATTTCAAGGTGTCTAACCATTTGTGAGAAAATCAAGATGTAAGGTAAAAGAGCATTTGTGCCAAGCAAAACTCTCCAGGATAAAGTAGAGGTTACAGAAATGGAAGTGAAATCTGTAGGAAAATAACAATTACTGTCATGGTGCCCCACAACAGTCTGAGAGTTATACATTAGTGTGCTGATAATGTGCTATTAAAATGCATCCATCTCAGCAAGAAGAGATTTACGGATTAGTGTTTCACTGCCGGCTCTCTTGGAGGTATGGAGAAAAGAACGAGACAAAGAAACTTAATATAGAGTTAACTGTCTTTTCTGGAAGCACCCATTGTACATACTTCTGAGGCATTTTGCTGGACATTGAAACTTGGAAATGGAACTCATTAATGCATGGGAAACTTTGATCACTTCCCTCTTGTTGTATTGCACTGTCTTAAGGGCTTGTAAAGCCAGGCCATGCAAGGACAAACACCAGTGGTGATTTGATTTGGTCCTCACAGTAGTTCAGGCAGACAGAGAGGTAATTTCATAGTTCTACATACTGTCTCATCAATTATTTCTACATTTTAGGCAGTCCATATAAACTGCTTTTGGTATTATCGCTTCCTCAGCCCCCTCTCCTTTTACATTTAGTTCTATGTGAATTTTGAATAATTCTTTAAACCCTTATGAATTGAAATTGTGGCTCTTTTGGGCATCAGAAACAATCATTACACACAACATTCACATATTAGCATCTTTAACTCGATATGGTTAACTTGTTAGCAAACAGTTGCCTATATGAAGCAGATATGGAACAACAAAGTATTCATTTGAATTGTCTTTATGACCACCTGACTTATATAAGTCCAACATTTACTCACCTTTTAGCTCTGTTTTACTCCCATGACACACTCCCATACACTCCCATACACTCAGGTAATGATCAGGCTCTATAGCTGGTGAATATTTCGTCAGTCTGTTTGTGGTTTGCTGCTAGGCAGGTACCGTCGGGTAGGTAAATGAGCTGCCTGGTGCATGGGGAAATAAGGCTGATGAGAGGAAACCAAAGTCGTTTGATTAATTTTTAATATTAAAATATTGACTGTTGCAGCTTTAAATGTGTGTTAATGTGTTTTGTATATATTGTGAGCATACAGACAATCTGCATAAAGCAGGTTTGAGCATTGAAGTTAATTCTTGAACTTGGGATCTTAATGTGTGAAAAAATCTAAACTCAAAGTCCACTTAGTAGCTTCTTTAGATCTCTCTCACTAACCTCACAGTTTTCAACACTAAATTCGAGATTTGTTCCACACAGAACATCACTAATGTGCAAGCAGCACTAAAACTTTAACCTTGACTTGAGCATGGTCCTTATTGTTATCTTCTGTAGAACGTCACTGCCAACCACAGGGTAAATGATGTCATTGCCACCGAGGATGGACCTCAGACTCTGGTTGGACGCTTTATGTACGGCCCCTTGGACATGGTCACTCTGACTGGAGAAAAGGTGAAAAGCAGGATGATGTCTGATTACCAAAGAAATGTGTTTGTGTATCAAAAACTTACATTAACCTCAGCCTGTTGACCCACCCTGCCCCTCTTAGGTGGATGTCCTGCTAATGACACAACCTCAGTCTGGCCGCTGGGTGCACTTTGACACAGAGGTGACCAACAGTAGCGGCAGAGTCACATATACCATACCCAAGAGCAAGAAGCTCAGCCTGGGAGTCTATCCAATTAAAATGGTGGTCAAGTAAGCATCTGTGTAGCATGCCCGGAGTAAAGCAGAGTGTATCACATAAGATGTAGCAACATATAGAAAAAGGAGAGCATTCTAGTAAGAGAGTATAAAGGGCCTTGAATTATCTCTCTCTTTTTCGATTCCAAGGGGGGATCAAACAAGTGCAGAGGCCTACCTGACTGTGTTGCCACGGGGCATGGAGTGTGTGGTCTTCAGCATTGATGGCTCTTTTGCTGCAAGTGTGTCAATCATGGGCAGTGACCCCAAGGTCCGTCCTGGAGCTGTTGATGTCGTCAGGTAATGAAACACAGCCTCTGAACGTGTGTTTGTCATTCGTGTGTGTGTGTGTGTCAGAAGTGTGCACATGGGACACGGGAACATTTAAGTATGCCTTCTCTGTGATCATGCCAATACTGATAAAGCTATGAAGTGTGTTTGATGTTATGTATTTGCATGCAGGCATTGGCAGGACCTGGGATATCTGATTATCTACATCACAGGCCGCCCGGATATGCAGAAGCAGCGTGTGGTATCCTGGCTCTCGCAGCACAATTTTCCCCATGGGATGATCTTCTTTTCTGAAGGCCTGGTTCATGATCCCCTGCGACAAAAGACCATCTTCCTCAGGAACCTCATACATGAGGTACACCATCCTTCTGACATTAACTGGGCGGTCGATCTTTCAAATAAAGCATGTGAAACATTTTGATCCTCTACCGTATCACTCTTTTGCAAGCTCACAGTGTTGTAGCCTTGGCTTGTGCTGCATTGAAATGCCACACACATCTCGAATGATTATTTCCTTTCTCAACAGTGTCACATTAAGATCAACTCTGCTTATGGCTCCATGAAGGACATCTCTGTTTACAACATGCTCGGCCTCAGCCCCTCACAGATTTATATTGTTGGCAGACCTTCAAAGAAGTACCAAAATCAGTGCCAGGTAGTTCAGTTTTCATTTTTGTCTTTTATCTCTTTCTTTAGTGGCACTTCATGGTCTGTCTGTCTGCCTATTACAGTTAAAAGGTTTTGCTTTTCCTCTTGATTTGTCTCATTTACTTTGATCTTCTTACTACTCTCTATCTTATTTTCTAACCCTTTTTCTGTGTGATGTATGTAGTTCCTGAGCGAGGGCTATGCAGCGCACCTCTCAACCCTTCAATTTGGACACAGAGCCAGACCCAAGAAATCCCCTTCGGTTCGTATGGTCCTAAGGAAAGGCTCATTTGGTCTGTCAGCGAAGCCTGATTTCCTGTGTAAGCGCACCCACCTGCGCAGGACCATGTCAGTACAACAGCCTGACCCACCCTGCACACCCAACCCCAAGCCTGAGAGAGCCCAGAGCCAGCCAGAGTCAGATAAGGACCACGGGGGAGGAGGAGGAGGCGGACAAGGCGCATGGGGACGGGCCTCCATGCATCGTGGAGACACTACTCCCTGACGTCAAAAAAGAGATGAAAGGATTGCAGGTGGATAGAAGAAGAGGAGAACAAAGGGGTCTAAGTGTCCAGTGCCAAGGTGAGACCTTATTGTTTAAATATGAGGATTTAAAGGATAATTACAGGTTATAACAACCTGTGTCTTATTTTTGTAGTTTTGGCCATATTCATATTGGTTTCATTTTTAATAGTTATTCTGACTAAATCGTTTTCTGTTTGCTTGCTTATCACTTTTTCTTGACCTTCTGACCTTCTGCTACATGCACAGTAGAGTGTGTCAAAATCAACATGTTGTCCTTCACAAATGATGCAGATTTCTCTTGTGACAGAAGAGTACAAGACTGTACTATACTGCTGTTTCATATTCCAAAACAAAGCAATAAGGCACATGATAAAAAATCCCAGCTAGAATGTTTGCAATATGTTGAATACTGCTGTGAATTAGGATTGCAATTAGGACTGCAATTCCATTAAGTTGGGGGATGCAAATGCTGGGAGAAATAAAAGACAGATTAAAAGAAAAATGGTAAAATTCAAAGCACTTATATATCCTGACTTTTAGTCCCTGTGGGTCAAGCTCCATAAATGGAGGATTCTAAAATTTTTATAATGCAGCTTAATGTTGTCTTTATTTAGATGGCTTCCTAACACACGTTACAAAAGCACAATCAAGCACAATCTGAAATAAATTTAATGACAATCAGAGTTATTTCAGACAGCTTCCCCCAGAGCCACAAAATACATTATATAAGTAAACAGAACTCCATGTGTAAAATTGATTGCGTGCCCCATCTTTTTACAAAATGTCAGCACAGTGCAGCGACATGCATCAGTTAGTCTCCTGATTTTATAGTGGAGGACAAAAATAGAGATGAAATGTGCAAACATAGAATGAGATGGTGATAGTTGACTATGCTCCTGTCACTTTTTGGAAAATAAAGGTCTTATGTTGTGCAAAGCAAACATCTTCACCTCTGTTTTAATCATGCACAGGCTTTCTCAGACAGCCTATGATCAGATGTTAGTTAAAAGCATCAAAGTGGTGAAGATTGTCAGAATACGCCTCCTCCGATTGCTGTTTTGCTTTTGTGTTTCCCACTTAAGAATAACAATCACTGTCGCATTAAGGGCAGCAAACATTAAGGTAACATTAATAAATCCTCGCTGAATAATGCTTTCACCTTTTACTTCACAACATACTGTTAAGCCTTTGAGAGCTCGCAGCTGCACGACGCTTTGACGCAAACACAGATTGATTTTGCTCGCTACTGTTGAGTTATGGCAAAGTCAATAAATATCCACCTTGATTAGATAATGTTCTGTGGTGTACCTGATACATTACGGTCTTCACACTTGTAGTAACAGAAGCATTATTATATTTATAAATAAACTGAAGTGTAAGAGCACAAAATAAAGAAAATAAAACAGAAAGGAATAATTAAAGAAGAAAATTTGAAAAATAACAAACAATGAGTGGGGTTTTTTTTCTGGATACTTAATATTCCTGTGACAACCTATGCGATGCTATTATTAGCAGCAGCTCCCTGTGAGGACTGAATGTAAATTTGGCCATGATTATAAGTACTGATGAGCTACTAATGCAATGTCCTACCATGCTTGAAATTCACTAATTTCTTTATTTTGAAATATTGTCTGTGCAATTATGTAAATTGTAGTTGTGTCACTATGAGAGCCTGTGTGAATAAATATGCTGATACAGAACACACAAACAATAATCAATGTGTTAACTTTTCCTGAAATGTGTGAGACTTCACTAATTTTCCTCTTTCATTTGACAGTGTCACCTCTACCTACTGTACATGTACATTGGATCCTCTGCTGGTATCTCTCACAGCTCAGCTTTACCTCCTGCTTGGCCCTCTTCACTTTGCCACCTGTTTGGCCCTTTTCCCCCCGTGACCTGCTCGTCAGATAATGTCACTCAGTCTTCGTGCCTGGAATTTTAAGCAGTTGCTGGAAATGATTTTGAATGTCTGTGTCTATCTCAAAATGTGTCTAATTGTAAAATCAAAAGAATGTACTTCAGATAGTAGATATACACACATATTCATACACACACGGACATTTCAGCGGATGAAAAACGTGACGACGGTGCTGACTTTGAATCTGTTGAGACTGAGAGCAACAGATTATCAGACGCTGCATAACACACTGGCCTCATTTAGACTGCTGTGCTGACAGGTGGTCATGTTGACTGACCACCGATGTAAATACCCAACACACATGATCCCTGTGGGGGTCTCTGGACGCAGAAGCACTGTGACATTTAGGTTCAGTCTGTACACAAGCTCTGTGATCTGGAGCCCCAATCAGCCAACCTTGCAGAACGCCGGCCTCTGCCTCCATTTCATTCCCAGTGTGAGACATCTCCCTCAAGTTGTGGCTGCTGCACTAGTCCAGTCCCCCCTCCCATTTCTTTCTTCCACTCAGCCAGTCAGGCAGAAGATGCCTTTTGACAGGCACCTCAGACCAGGGTCCACTGAAGCTGAAGTGCTGTGGTGTGCACGACTTGGCCCCTGAGGTCGCATTTGCACTATCGAAGCACACCGCAGTGGTTCTCAATTTAGCTGCGGAACGCGCTTCAGAAACAAAGAGTTGTATTTGTATTTTATTGTATTTCTAGTTTTTGTTTTTCCTGCTGACTGGGAATTGTTGCTGTGTGTTGGTTACTACACACACATACATACATAGTTGTAGGAAAGCGTTGGACTGACCAAAAAATGTTTACAGATTGATAAATACAGTAAAAGGTGATTTACATAATTAAAATGACAGTGTAATCACTGTTGGTAACATTAGTGTAGTTGCTTGTTAGCTGCAGTAGCTTGCAGGCCAGGCTTGCATGTTTGGGAATCTTCACAGACAGTAGCTTGCAGGATATTGTACAATAGACCCCATGCTAGGTAAAATTCCTCCAGGATGCCCTTGCATCTATTTACTGCAGCTACACTGGAACCAACAGATTTGTGATGAAATTTGATGCTGTCTTGTGCACTCAAGGTTGAATTGAGTCTTATTGTGACCATGTTGTGCAAGTCAAACATATTTTTCTATAAGGAAATATTGTAAAAATAAATATTTTCAATGTATGTTTTTGAACCTTTTGTTGTTTGACTTGTTGAATGGTTGATTTTTGCCTTAAATTGTTTTTGATGTTGTGTAAAAATACAAAATAATTAGATTTGTTTGACCAAAGTATTGAGTTTAAATGTTACTTCATGACAAAGTGCATTTTATCTAGTTAACACTTTGCTTTGACATGTTTTAGATACTGTATGTGTGTACGTGTGAGTGAGTGTCTAGGTATTTGTAGAGTTGTATTTACTGTGAACATGAAGACAGCTATGAGAAGTAAATGCCTCTGCGGAGGATTCTGAGGACACAGGGAGGCCAGTGTTAACATACCTGCATGTTATCACTGCAGCTCACTACTGCCGGCTTTCAGAACTGAGCATGTATTTTTCTAGGTTTGGAATGAAGCAGTGTGTTAGAGGATTACTAAGGCATGGTTTTTATACCTGCTATGAAAGAAAAAGGGCTTATGGGTTCTTAGGGTGTCTTGGTTTAACTGAAAACCTGCATAGCGTATTGGAATGTGCAAGCCAGCTGGGAGCTGTCTTCGACTCTCTTTCTTTCACCGCCTGTAAACCATAGGTGGTTCAGTAATTAGCTATTTGATTACTACTAAGTATGTATGACTCCCTGTAGTGCCGCCCACGTAATTACAGTGCACCAATTAGCATTACTTGGTAATTGTATAATATTGTAGAAACAATACTAAAATACTTAACTTGATTTTGTTTTGCATTTAGTTAAAACTGAAACATTGTTATCCAAGTAATGAAAGAGCATTGCAATCAATGTGTACAAAATAATCAAAGTGACTCCAGTAGTCCGTATAAGACATGATATTGACACGTGATATTTTCTGCCATGATCATACATCGGAGGAGTAAAATATTTACCATTGGCAGCATTTTAGTAAAACAGTTAGTTAGTAAATGGCAAATAATAATCTAATGGTTAAATGATTATTCTGTATGTTAAATAATGGCTATCATCTGTCATGTTTGTGGTCCTCTTTGCTAATAACACAATAGTATCTGTAAATTAGTAGTGAATAATAATCTAAACCACCACATGTTGAGTAAAATCAAAATCAGTACTTGAATTGAGTTTTCAGTGGTAAAATACTGTGTAACTATACCTGAGGCAAGGCATTGTTAATAAAGATTGTGAAGTTACCGCTTACTCTTACCTCAGACTTTCACGCACTTATAGTGGGATAAATTTACAAATAGATCAATTCCTGTTTCATTTTATTCTTAGATACTAAAGTGAAATAATCCCCACAGAAACAGAGCAAAGAAAAGAACAACCCCATATATTACATAATGTAAAATTGTGTCAATGTAAAAGGTGTTACAGTTATTGTCTTCAAATAAATATGATTAACCTCTCATTAATACTAATTAATGTTGTTAAATAATTAGTATTCACCAAATCTTGACTTAACTATTGGAAATTAACCTAATTTGCCATTTATTAACAACTCTTGATGAAGAAATGTTTCACTGCTATAAAGTTTGTTTATCTCCTGTGATGATGGACATGTTATTGTGTTGATTGGACTCAGTCCACATTTCATTATTGCATAAATAAAGATATTTCACAGTTGAAGAATTTTTTTTTGCTCCAGGAGTGTCTTTATTATTCCATCCCTGATCTCCAGAGAAGCTGAAGTACTTGCGATAAGCTTTTTTATACTTCAAGGTCAGGAGTTTTACTGTGGGGCATCAGACTTGACTCCGATATCCTCTTATTTCGATTTTGTAAGGCTTACTGGATTGTAAAATCAAACTTAGAAACCTCACTCTCACAACTTTCCTTTTTTTCACCTTTCACTTAATAAACTCTCTGACCTATAAATCAGCCAGTTTGATTTAGCACTGATAGATTACCAGCTTTTACAGTGGCAGCCACAGCCTCATTCTGCCTCACACATTCTGTCATCAGCACAGCACTTTTGCTTAACCAATAAATGGCCTACTGATTGCTGGAAATAAAACCAGTCATCCATTCAATGCCCGGTGCTACACCACAGGCTGCAGTGTTATTAGAAGGAGCCATCTATTTCAGTTATGCACACATCCAGGATGCTTTAATATTGAGTTGTTGAGTTATTGACAGTTTATTCTTGACCTTGGAAACAGTTGTCAAAATAATCTCACCACCAGGTCCACTTAATAGCAATGAAACCGTTTTGTTGACAGCTGTTTTCAAGGTCAAGAATGAACTTTCAAGCTAAGATTGACAAGAAGTTTTCCTGCAGAAACACTAGTCTACAGCCATGCTAGAAGCTCTGAGGCTGTACTTGTGCACAGTGGAGCTTTGTTGACGTCCAAATGTTAACAAGCTCACAATGACAATGTTAACATCCTGAAGTTTAACAGGTATGATGTCTGCGACGTTTGCCATCGTAGTATAGCGTGCTACCATTCTAACACTAAAGCTCTAGACACAATATACAGCTAAAGTTGTTGGGAATGCCAATAGTTTTGCAGATATTTAGTTAAAAATTGAAGTGTTTAAAAACTTAAGTTGAATGGGTCACCTTCTAATAAGAAGATCAACGGTTTGGCTCCCTGACTCCTCCAGTCTGCATGTTGAAGATACTGATCCGCATTATGTGTGAATGATTTAGTTTCTGTTTTTGATTAGCATGAAGCAACTTGCATGGTAGCCACTGCCATGTGTGTGTGTGTGTGTGAATGGGGTGAATGTGACTTGTAGTGCTTTGCGGATGGAAGACTAAAATGGCTGTACAATAAATTTACAATGTAATTCTATGCAATAAAGTAACCTAATATTTCATGTTCACTATACATGTCTAAGACAAACAACCATTCGATGGGCAATCAAACCTATGCTACCATTTCAAAAAGGTTGCTGTAGATCATTATAAAAAACACATAAGCTTCAGAAGCATGTTGAGTATTGTATCGTTTGTCCACATTTTTCCAGACATTCGTCCTTTATTTTACTGTTCACTAAAGTGAACCTAAAGTTTTAGTAATTTTATCAAAGTGGCGGATTGCTTTGATCACTGTAAAGGTGACAAGGACAATGATCTCCATCTTGGATCTGCATGCAGGGTTTTATCCTACGCCCGACATCTGCTATAATGAGCTGGAGCTGTGATTCTCCAAGCCACATTTAAACATCATTAGTAACATATGGTCTGGGAAAACAGGCAAGAAATTGCTCCCCTGCGAAAAGAAGGAGTTTCTTTTTGTTTTTGATACTGCCAGCTTCATGATTCACATAAAAGATATTTAAAGTCAACCACAGTGAAATATGTGATTTAAGTGATAAAAACTTTGCAGCTGCTCCTGGCTCACAGTCCTCTTAATTTGTGTCATTTCCCCCCTGTTGTGATGCTTGGTTGCAAAGAAGGAATCAGTGTTAAAAATGCACTTTCTTTCTTTCCTCCTCTAGTTACTTGTTTTTTCCAATAATTCACTTAAGCTGATCAATGTCTTAAATCAAGGCAAGTTTCCTTTGAGAGTCTTTAGTAAGAGTGTACTTTGTAAGAGTGTCGCTATTTCACTAATCAACTCTGTGCTCAAGTAACAAGAGAACCACATGTGAAAAAAACCTCTACATAACTAGCTGCTTCTTTGAAGAGTCTGTATGCAATTTAACCAGCGTGTTTAGGTGCAGGGCCTTCATTTTGATTTTAAAACCTTTGTCATGTTGGTGACAATAGCAAAGACAAACAACTCTCTTTCTGGGGGTCAATCTTAACCCCAGGAACTGCAATTTACAGTCTCACCAAAGACCCATTTAGTGGCTGTTCTGGAGCTCGATCATGTCATACTGGAAATTTAAACATCCACAATTCCATGACAACTGGATGAATTTCATTTATTTTATTTTTTTTTTATTTCACTGAGTTTTTGTATCAGGGCAAATAACTAGTGATGCACTGATCTTAACTCTTTCTCTCCCAATACCAATTCTGATGACATGTAGTAATAAATAGGGCAAGATTATGAACCAGGGATTGCTGCCCACTGTGACTGAAGAATGTAACTGATAGCTGAAACACTGAACTTTATAATGGCATTGATGAAGAAACTTCATTTAAAGTGGATCTGGCTGACAATCACTCAGCGTTATAGTAGGTCAACTGATTAAAAAATAAAATAGCAGAGGAGCCACAAAATGTGGTAACTGTAGAATTTCAACATGCAGAATATTTTCTCAGTCACATTTAACAATGAACAGATATACAACACAATACCCACCTTTCTTTTATAAAACTTCTCAATATGGATTTCTGAGACTTTTTCAGGTCACAAGGTCTGACTCTTATTAAATATGAATGGACCTGGTCCTATTGCAGGGATGGTTGTCTTTATAAGTTAGATGATGCTTTTACATTCTTTCCAAGGGGTGGGGTGGCGCAATGGTTAAGACACCCGCCTTTGGTGTGAGAGGGTTCAATCCCCACTGTGTCCCTGAGCAAGACACTTAACCCCTACTTGCTCCAGAGGCGTGCGACCTCTGACATATATAGCAATTGTAAGTCGCTTTGGATAAAAGCGTCAGCTAAATGAATAAATGTAAATGTACATTGAGGCTTCCTGTGTGCTGCAGGAACAGGGCGCAGTCATGCAAAGTATAGCATGCTGCAGCTACACTCGAAGATATTTTGAAGATTGCTAATAACACTTTTTTTCATAAGCTATGTTGGCTTAGGTAAAGTCTTCTCTATGTAACAGAACACATGTAGAATCTGGAAAAAAACACTTTGCAAACATTGCCCAAATATACCCCGAATTCGAATCCCTATCAGACACACAGAAGCTCCCCTATTTA